>JAECUM010012272.1:0-61771 GCA_016617855.1 Megalonaias nervosa
ATAATCCAATTTGGCTCTGATTAGTGCCTTATATAGCATGAGTAAGGTATGCTGGTCAGCTCCCCATGTTGTTCTTTTTAGGTGTTTTAGTATATTGATGTCTTGTTGCCATTTGTTGATTAGTTCCGCGATATGTTGGGTCCAGGCAAGGTTTTCGTCAAGTATCATTCCTAGAAAATATATATGCTTGACGAATTTAACTGGTGTTCCTTGTAGGTATAAAGTTGGATACTTGGGCTTACGTCTGTTGTGGGGTGAGAAAAGCATTCCAACTGTTTTTTCACTAGAAATTTTGAAGCCAATGGCCCGAATGACGAACGCTATGTTTTTATATACTTCAAGCACGGAAGTGAAGGAAAACATCCCTTACACTTGCTATATTATCCACACAGACGGGAAGAGAATAAAAAAAAAAACATACCATACCTACTATCCACACAAACGGACGAGAACGCATAAAACACACCATACCTACTATCCACACAAACGGACGCGAATGCATAAAACACACACATATATACTATCCACACAAACGAGAAGAGAAGAAATAACACACATATTTAGTATCCACACAAACGAATGCGAATGCATAAAACACATACATATATATACTATCCGCACAAACGGGAAGAGAAGAAAAAACACACCACTTACACTATCCACACAAACAAACGAGAATGCATGAAACACACCATGCCTACTATCCACACAAACGGACGAGAATGCATAAAACATACACACTATACTATCCACACAAACGGAAAGAGAAAAAAAACCCCCAAAAACACACCATACCTACTATCCACACAAACGAACGCGAATGCATAAAACGTACGCATATATACTATTCACACAAACGAACGAGAATTCATAAAACACACCATACCTACTATCCACACAAAGGAACGCGAACGCAAACACACACTCACACACACACACACACACACACACACACACACACACACACACACACACACACACACACACACACACATCAGCAAACGAGTGAGTGTTTATAATCACACTACTCTACATTCACACAAATTGGCAAATTGAATGTCTCTTTTCTAGAGATCTGGTTAGCCCTGAGAAGGGCTATTTTTCTAACTTCAGATGCACCTGGCTAATGGTTAAGTGTAACACCTCCCAGGTCTGGCTCCACAGACACAACGTCTGCTCCAGTCATTCTCCCAATTAATGCGTATGATTCCGAGCGCAGACGGGGCTTGAGTGGCCTCATCATGCCAGTTTTCAGTTTGAGGGATAGTGAATACTTGTTCCCTCTGTCTTCTCCTATGCCAGACCCGGGGATGATGAGGTCTCTGTGGTTCCCACTCTTGCCGCTGTCTTTCCAATTCCTCCATTGCTTCCTGCTCCCAGTTTTCTGCCTGGGGGACAGTAGCTCTTGGTACTGGTGGTACTGGTGGCAGAGGGTTTGGTAGTCTTTTTGTGGAAGTGGTGGCTGTTGAGGCGTCGGTGTCCTCACCTCAGGCTTGACCTCACACACAGGTCTTAGCATGAGGTGAGGCAGGATCCCTCGCTTCTTTTCCTTCTCCTCTTCTTTCTTTTAATTATCTTCCTCTTCCTCTATCCTGGCTTCTTCTGCAACGGCCTCCATGGCCAGCTTGTTCAGGAGGCGTCTGGCATACTCCAGGTGCATTTGAAACTCCAACAATTTTGTGATTCTACTATTCATTTTCAATGTTGACGAGTCAACGTGGGTAGCCAGACTGACGATCGCGCCGCTTTATATACTTGAAGCACGGACGTGAAGATAAACATCCCCTGACACCAAAACTTACCATCACATCAAATGCGCGGACCTAAAAGAAACACTCACGTTGACTTTTTTAACTTACAAACACAGAGTCGCACGATTCGACAAGACAGAGAAACAAAGGGTGGATTTTTTTTTACTGACAAAAGAAACGAAGTGCTTATAGACACACTTCTATTTTTTTTAACATACAAACACACAAATTGTTTTTGGCAATTGAATTAGTATGTCTTTTCGAGAGTATTGGGGGTAGGCCTGAAAAGGGCTGTTTTTTGTTGACGGGGAGTGATGGCAATCGTTTTTACTAAGATTGCGTCCCCGTCTGGCGGCAGGCTTTCCTATACGATACAGTCTGCTTCTCCGGAAAGAGAAGGAGAACTCCTTGGTGTCTACTCGACAGTCAACAAAGCCTCTGTCTGGTTCTTGCTGCTGATGCTGTTGCTGTTGTTGCTGTTCTCTATGCTTCTGAAGTCTGTACTTCTCTGTCCATTCTTCTTGTTCTTTCTTGATTTCCTCTCTGAAGACCTCTTCTATCAGGTCTTGGGCTATTGATAACATCCTGACATTCTCTATTTATTCAGGCTTCGGTATCAGGTTTAACGTGACACGATGTAAATTCACGTAAGCTTCGTTCAGCTTGGCTAGTCTGGAAGGCATCTTCATAGGTTGACGAGTCAACAGTGGATGGCCAGACTGACTTTGACTTTGAAATTAAGGCCGCGTGCGCCCATTGGGCATGTGCGACCGTTTAATGTCCGCATGGCGGGCTACTAAATGATCCTGGGGGAAGGAAAACGTGCCACATCCCACAGGCTTTAATGCCCTCAAAGAGGGCTTCTAATTGGGCCCAAGATGTTTCTTAATTCCAGCTGGTGACGACTGAGTATTCTTGCAGCCATTTCACCAGCTAGTGGCTGTTGCTTGAGAGGGAATGGACTAAGCACACACTCAAGCATAGTCAGTTCTACTGTGTTACCACCAGGTGACAACCAATCGTTAAGAGATGCCCACTGCCATTGGTTGGCAGCAATGACGTCTCGTTCGGGCACCTGGTGTGTGGAAGGGTGAAAATCGTTCCACATTCCGTCCATGTACGGGGGTCCGAGTCTGGAAAAGGCGGGAAGGGTCTCGGCAAACTGGCGCGGAAGCTATGGATGTCGTTACAGCCCTGAAACGCCAGTCCGTACTTATTTCAAATTAAGTCTAGTTGTGCTAATGGACAGCCTTATACCAATAATGTGTTAGCCACCTCTGCAATTAGCCAAATCTATTTAGTTGATAAATTTTCCTAGCAACTATCAATCAAATTTGACTAGTACATAGTGTACATACATATAATTCCCTAACAGTTGTAACTACAGATATGTCTAAGCGACACAATTTAGTTGAGTCAATATTAGGTATACGTTTGGAATTTAGGCTGGTGGTCCAAAGGATCAAGTCAGAAACATAAATTGTTATAATGGGATTCCTAGCCAAAATGGAGTCCCTTTAAATAAGAGGCAATTTAAGCCCTTAAAAGGGCTGTTTGGCAACTAATTGAAAGTCCCACGGCAATCTTCTGCCTCTGTACATTTCGCCGCACACCGTTTTTCCTGTCTGGTGACAGCGGGGAAGTCGTAACTATGAAGTTGAGCCAAGTAGTTTGCCCCTTCAACAAGTTCGTGTAGTGGTAGTCACAGAAGGCGCTCTGGTCGTATGTTGATAGGAGCCTTACCCCGTAATTCCATTGGGATGTTCTTGGTTTATGTGTGTCCAGAGATCGCCATGCTATATATTTGACGGAATTGATTACGTTTCCCGCCTTTTTTGTGTCCTCTATGACTGTCTCTAGACCCATGTCTAAGAATTGTTGTGGATACGGGTCAGACTCCTCTGCTACCACTTCTACTACTTCTTCTTCCGCTACTTCTTCATTGTTTGAAGAGGAAGACAATTCCAAATCTGCTGCCACTACATCGTGGGGGACTTCCTGCTTAGGTGGTGTTGATGTTGCAGGAGAGTGTGTTACTGCCATCGCGTACGTTTTCTGCGGTGTTGTTGTACTCGAAGCGTGGTCCGATTTTTCCTGGGCAGTCTTGACCCTCGGCCTGGCCCCTAATGTTTGAAAAATGGGCTGGGTCTGCTGCTGAAGGTTGTTATTTTCTGGAGCCGAGATAGCGGGTTTCCTCGATGACTCGAATTCTTCTTTGTCTCTTTGAGTTTTCCCGCCTTTTGCTCCCGGGCCTTTTCTCTCCTTTTCTTCTTCGTCGTTATTTTCCCACACTAAGAGAAGAGAAGTGCGTCTCTCTTGTGCTCTTAGGCTCCAACCTGTGGCAGTTAAAAGACCAAGGCCCTTTAGTGCACTTAAGGCTTGAGCGGGAATGTATTCCAACGCTAGCTCCATTTTAATGATGTGTGTTCACTGCTGTCTTCGCGGCGACTTGATGGCCAGACTGATTGACTGACTGACTGAAGGATTTAAGTCGCCTATGCACTTGTGTGCTTTTGCGACTGGTTGTGGCCCCTGGCAGGGCGTTGGCCAGACTGGAGACCATCCCGCTTTATATGGTTTAAATGCGGACGCGATAGAAAACATCCCTACTAGGGTTTTTTGTTGGGTCGAAACGTTATGATAGCGAAATGTCATGGTGAGGGATAGAGAGAAGTCAAAGAGCATATATTCACAGTCTTTTTGAAAACAAACGACAGACACATGTTTTCAAAACACAACATTTTTATTCAACAAACAATGAACCACTAACAATTGACAATAACATCAAATAAACTATTTTTGAAAAGGTTGACAACGTTGTGAAATCATGTGAGAGTTCCACTGATGGAAGTCATGAGGCCATTGATGTACACTACGTTTCCTAGCTAAAGACAAAAGATAGCCATAATGGTCACAAAACCATCGATCTACTTTCTCATCGTTTCTAGAAGAGTTACTATCAATATAAGTCACTAAATGTTCTAAAGGATATCCAAGACTGCGTTGATGAAGAAAATACACACAATATTGTCCACACACCATCGAATCTGTGCCTTGTAATTTCACATTATTGTATCGTGTCGTCAGGGCATTTCTTCTCATAAAGTCGATGATGTCGTCTTCCAAAGGGTGTAATCCATACGAATAAAAATACTCCACACAATCCTCTTTAGGGAAGTAGACGGCAACCCAGTGAGTTCCTGGGAGATGACTATCGTCCGTGTTGATGACATAAGCTTGATGGTCTTGAGATTTGCGATGAGGTAGTTCATCTTTAGCGCATACGACAGGATTCCAAGAAGCAGTGTGCGAACTGTTGTTCAAAAGGTAACAAAGTTCCCAGGTATCCATTTTTTCTTGTTGTTTTTGCACAGGTAATGATATAAGTCATCAATTCAATTCTGACTTTTTGTTTGAAAAGCTCTGTCAAGTACCCGTTTCTTCGCTTCGTCTCTTCACTCTGGGCTAAGAGAGATTCGATGCGATAGATCTTTAGAGTAGACAATGGAGGGCAGGAATGATCACGCAAGCCTTTATACCACTGACGCAACACTGTTTCTTCTGAGATGAGACTCCAAGCTTCGTCCAGATACTCGTCCAATTTTTCTTCTTGACTCATCGTCAAACATTTATCGTGTTGAATTTGACTAGGATGATCGTTTTGACATCCATAGCAATCTTTCCATAATTTTATCCGCTAGGTGTTTGGCAAAACAGGACACTAAATGTTGTTCTTGTTCTGGCCATCGGGACGTGACACTATGTCCTCTTTATCTTGGTCTTGGGGTTCTGTTTTCACGCTATCCTCCCATTCCATTTCCAAAGATTCTCTACCGCTCAGTGAATGATAAGTGTCTTCCATTGTTTCTAATAGTCTAAAATGACTTATTTCAAACTCTTGATTTCGATGGTATTATCGAATTCGGCCTACAAGATGACGTTGACCGTCTCGGTGAGAGCTTCTGCAAACTGAAGTTCCACACGCCGTTGACCGGATTTTATGGGGTGGACATGTCCCTCATCGCTGCCTTGGTCTGGAGTGAAATCAAAGGCCCACAAAGTGTAACCTCCTACATAATCTTCGTACGAAATACCGTGATTTTTTTGGGTAAAGTTAGGTTTGATGGGTCTGGTACACAAGGTCTTGCCATCGCGACTGACTTCAATCTTGGACACTCTGTAGTGCTTAAACTGGAAAGGATTTTGATCGTGGGCTCCGTTGAGGGCTGCATTACTGACGATGCCAACGATTAAACGTTTGGGTAACTGTCCTTGGAACAGATGATCTTCGATCTTGGATCGGAGTTCAGCAGCAATGGTGAACGTTTTCACTTCTACACGTCGTATCGGATACTTGGCGGTCGTTCTGCTCAATGTGTGACTGATGTCGTTTCCCGCTTTAGGTAACACTTCTACGCGGCGCACGTAAAGTCTGGCTTCTTGGATGATGGTTTTGTACTTGTTGGCATGAGCCATCAAATGGAAAGCGACACTGCTGCGATTTAGTCTTAGACGAATATCCACTCCGTTGAGCAAATACTTGTCTTGCAACCACGTGTCCAAATGCAAGCGATCCGTCAGTTCTAAACTACGAGCTTGCAGGATTTTCTTTCGACGGTTGTTGTTGTTGTTGTTGTTGTTATAGGGTTTAACGCCATTTTTCAGCACAAGATAGGCTATACATGGCGGCCAGTATTAATGGTGGAGGAAGAACCCTGGAAAATCCCGGGAAGAACCACCGACCCACGAGAAGCTACTGGCAGGCTTTCTCACGTACCCACGTTAGCTCGACGGTTGTTAAAACCCACATTGTGAGGATTGTCATCTGCTGTAAGGGCTGTGTCGTTAAACGTGTCCTTACCTGCTATGTCAGGTTTCCATATCACGCAAGCATCCAGATGAGTGTTCTTGGCCTCTTTTCCGCACGTCAAGAGACTTTCTAGGTACGCTCGGTAAGGATAACTATCCATGCTACTGCTGACCAGTTTGTTATCAAGTACAAATCCACTTCGCTGAACAAGGAATGCATGAAATTGTTGATGGGAGCTACTCTGGCATCGGCTCCCGGATTGGTGTTGTCGGTTTTGATCACTTTCAGTTTCAGATACAAGTAACTGCTATTCAGATCGATGTAATCTTCGGGTTGTCCTTTGATTTCAAACTCGATGGGAGCTGTATCCGTCAAAGAGGAGACGGGATGAAATTCAACCCATTGGGATTCTTGCATCGTCATCATGGTGGGTGGCATGGCAAACAGATCCAGTTCCGACTTGGAACAAGCGCAAGACTCTCGGTGCATCATTTTCGTTTTTTTAATAATCAGAAACGTCTAACTCTCGGACGGTTTTTCTTTTCTTAGTCTTTCTAGCTCTAGGGGTGTGAAGTCCTCTGAAGGGGTGTTTTCGTCGTCTTTTTCTGCCTTGTCCTTGTTGTGGCGTCAGGGATGCAGGAATGCCTGACTCGGCATCGCCCAGGGCATTTATAGGAGTTCCTCGCCGGCTCAAAATGTCTTTGTCCGTTTGAAGCAAGACATTTTTGCCTGCTCTCAAGAAAGCTTCTTTAGGATTTTGTTTGTCAATTATGACATTTTGGAGAAATTCTTTACCTTGCGTCAACGCGGCATCTTTTAAGGCTTGCAATCCCCGTGTCACCATCGGTTTCAAAACGGGAGCCACCGAACGAAAGGCTGATTTTAGCATATCACCTAAACCATATCCTCCCTGTCGAGCGACTCCTTGGTACACAGGATACATGACTGACAAAGGGCTAGAGTAATCGTTTTCGAAAATGGAGTTTCACTGTGACTTTCCATTTGGTGAATGAAATATTTTGTCCCAGATCTCCTTTTACAGTAATGTTGACAGTGTCGAAATAAGACTTACTGACAGGCAAATAGTGAGGCCGTACAAATTCGCGGTGAACGTTATAGGTGTTTCCACCTTCCTCGTCAGCCTTCGTGGCAGAATCCACTTTGAAAGGAATGACACGCAATAACGGTACCGAGGTGTGTCACACCACGTTGTACTCCACCACATCGGAGTACACAAACATCAAATTCAGTCCTTGATTCATTTCTACAGGGAATCTAAAATATTTCGCAAAATCCGAGTTACCGGTCACGGCTGGTATTTCGTTTGTAATCTTGATCAACTTAGGGTCTCCACCCAAAATTTCATACAATTCAGGACAAAATGTAATAGCCAATACTTTGTCCTTTGAAAATTTCATCATTAGGCGACGAGCTACTTTGTGGTATTCGATCGTGACACTTTTTCTGGTTTTCTCCAAGACTTTACTAAACACGGCATTGAACCTATCAGTAATAGCGTTCACCAAACGGTGACCACTAAAATAATAGCCTGGCGGAATTTTCAACCGATAAGTGGTACGTTTATTTGTGGGGTCTTGTGATTTCATAGTCACCTACACCGCTGCCTTCATCCAAGTGTTGTTGCACTTGCTCGTCATGGACTTCTACCATAAAAGTGTTTAGATTTTCAACGATGTTTTTGATTTGTGTAGGGTGAATCATTTCCACTAAAGCCACTTCCCAATGGGCTTCGTGATCCAATTGGATGGCCTGAGGTAATTTGGCTGTTTGACAGCATAAGGTATTAGTGGGAAACACCTCCATGGAACTGTCACTGGGTAACATTAAGTAAGAGTGGTTGTTCATAATTCCAGAGTTCTAGTGTCCGAGGAGTAGCTGCAAGTCAGAGGAGTGCCTAAAAGAGGATGGTTAGGGTGACTGTTGGATGAGGGACTGAGGTTGGACGCAAGACTCCCGTTGTTGTTCCCGTTAGAAGAATATTTCAGAGACGGATTGGGAAGAAGGTAACCGACGCAACTGCTGAGTAAAATGGTCCACAATTGTTTATCTCCTTGTTGCAAACTCAAATTGGCAATGGCAGCACCGATGACACAATACACCACAAAGATTTGGCAGAAAAAAGACGATCTGCGTTTTAGTCACACGTTCTCCACACCTCACCTACAAGGGCTGCTTTTGTAGATCTTGCAGAGAGGAACTGGGGGAAGGAGTGGTTACTGCAGTAGCTGAGGCTGTGTTGAAGTGCATGATGGTCACTTCTTTTTATAGTCGATAATTTGCGAAATGTCGATCCAAGAGTCAAAACTCGGCGGATATCCTTTCCAATATACTTTGACTTCTTTTCCCACTTTTAGGGTTCTTCGATCGAGAATGCTTTCTATCTCGTACACGTCGGCTTTTTTTTTTTTTTGGGTCACACGTTGTAACTCGGGCAAGTAAAACGTTCCTTTTAACACTTCCCCGTTCATGTCTTCCAATTTATAGACGGTAGGATGACGACCACGCACACGTTCGGTGACACGAAACAATTCGGTGGTCCAGTTGGGTAAGTAATCTTTGTCGAAAGTGCGTTTGGTTTTGCCAATGCGCACCCATTCTCTTGCTGACAACACTCCACCTTTCTTGGGGACAGTCACTGTCGGGGACGTACCAAACAGGCGCTCGAAGACGGTCACTTCGTTGTCTGGAGTGACTTCCTGGGGGGCACGTCCGATGCTCCGATGGTAAGATTGGTTGTACGATTGGACTAGGTGTGGCAAGACATCGATGTACTTGAGAGTGTGTTGATGTGTAAAATATTTCCACATGCGTTCTTTCAAGGTGCGTTGAAAACGTTCCACGATGCTGGCTTTGGATTCGGGATTCTCGGTGGTGAAAAAATGAATGTCATGTTTCTTCAATTCTTTTTGGAAAGTTTGGTTCAGAAATTCGGTGCCTTTGTCAGTTTACCATCGAAGAGGGTGACGCCCGCTTTGTTTCAACACCAGTTTGAGGGCTCGCACTAACTCACTGCTCGATTTGGAAGTCAATGGCACGACCCAAGCAAATTTGGAAAAGACGTCGATGACACAAAACAAATATTTGTAACCACGATTGTAGGTGGCCAAATGAGAGACATCGGCTAAATCGGCTTGTCATTGATGATCGATACCCTCTACTCGGGAGCGACTTCTGGAAAATTTTCGTTGAATGGGTTTGTGTAAGGTGTACGTGGCTTGTTCTTGTAACCAGCGTTGCACTTGAGGTAAACGAACACTTTTCAGTCGAGTTTTGGCAGCACGATACAATTTCTGAACTCCTCCGTAACCTGCAGGATGGGATGGATCGTAGTAAATGCTGGCTAACACTTTCTCCATTTTTTAATAAGTGATTCACTCTTCGCTGATGGTACTCTGAAGTGGTTTAGAAACGGCTTTTCGTGTCCGATGTGCCACAGGAGTAGAAGGCCAAGGTATTTTTGGTGGTAGTGGTGGTGGTGGTGGTGGCAGTACTGGAATGGCTTTGGTCTTCTTTACTTTTTTTACTTCTGCTTTCCCTTCTTTCTTTTTCACTTCTGTCGAAGGTGGAGTGGACATCATCTTTTTAACCCAAGCTTTAAGTTCTTCTCGTTGGGGTGTAGGGGAAGGGGTCAACAAGCACGCTGCAATCTTAATAGGAATGGGAGCTGCTGACGGTGTTTGAAAGACTTCTCTTGCCTCTTCTTCCTCTGGTAACTGTGGGGCTGCATCTGTCTTGACCGCTGGGGGTGGTAGTGCTGGTGAACTTTTCATCAGGGCCTTAAAATCTTTCAGAGTAGGCTGAGATGTTTTGTCTAAAGCTTTCTGGTGAAAGAGTTGCAGTCGTTGCAACAATTGACCGTACCGTTGCGATTTTTCCGTTTCTGACAAATCGCTGCAATCCATCAATGATTGCAATTCGTGTTGTAACTGGGACATCTCGGTCAAATGAGGATTGGGAGGTAAATGTGGGGTCCGTTATTCTTGGCAACGATGGTATTCCATCCATCGTTTGTAAGGTACTAAAGCCAGTTTTCGTCCTTCCATTGGATTTCAAGAATCACGTCTGAACCCTTTGACTCCAAAGGTCCCTTTTATCTTCTTGATCCTTTTGTATCTTTGACCTATCCCTTGTGAAGCAGCTCCCGTCATGAGTCCTGTAATCATGGGGACTAATGTGGCTTTCAACAAGGGTGCTAACAACAGGTGCACAAATCCTCCGCGTTGTACCAACATCTTTTTCTTTTGACGAATGGGTATTTTCTTTAGGACCATTTGGCGAGCAACGTGTCGATGTTTGGCTAAGCATTTTTTCTGATGTGAAGACAAAGGTATCGTTCCTTTCAAGACATTCAGACAACATTCGCACACGGTATCGACGACGTCTTTGGAGGCAGTTTGAATCATTTGTTTTCGCATGGGCGAAGGGGCTTTGGACAGGACAGACAACACGTCCCAATGTTTGGCTAAACGAGGAGATAGTCCATTCCTTTTCTTTCCTTGTTTAGCTAGAGAGTGGTGTGCACTTCTTTTAGGGGACATCTTTGTTCGTTGGTTCCGCGGCACACACCAAAAAATACACTAACGTCATTGACTTGGCACATAGCATTTTGTCCTTTTTTGGGGGGACTATCGCTTCGTCATAAAGGTAACAATTTTTTTTCCAAATTCGCCAAAGAATCCTCCTCTTTGGTGACTCCTCTTTTTCTTTGGAGGAGTGTGTCTTTTCTAGGGGTGACGTCTATGTTTGGCTAAGCATTTTATCGGATGACGAAACTGTCCTTTTCTTTTTCCTTTCTGGACAGGAGAACGATGATGAGGGGACATGTTTTGGTGCACAACATACACTAAAGTCCATGTCTTCACATGTGTCCTTTTATCTTATTTTTTTTCATACCGATTTTAGCTGCATTGAGTATTTGACCTACCCACTCCCTGTCAAACATTCCTCCTTTTTGGTGACTTCTTCTTTTCTTTGGATGAGTGTGTATTTTCTGGGGGTGACGTCGATGTTTGTCGATGCGCCCTGTCGGATGACGAGACTGTCCTTTTCTTTTTCCTTTTCCTTTGTGGACAGAAGAACGACGATGGTGACGGTGTGCACTTCTTGGAGGGAACATCTTTGGGCGTTCAGGAGCACAAATACACTGATCCCAATTGTTTGCCTAGGTTCTTTTTAATACTAGAATGCGTCGCCACTGACTGTCGGCTCTTCGTATCATTTTCATGGCAGGCATCACGCGTCGTGGAGGGGTTCGCAACAGACTCAATCGGGACAGTTCTTGCTTGGACAAATCCAGTAAACTCTTTAACATATCTGATTTCTCTTGGACTTTGATTTGTGGGGGCAGGTACTTTGTGAGCAGCGGCTACTGCCGCTAAAGAGGAAGATGGTGTCACCGCTGGAGGAGACGTTTTTGGAGACACGGGTTTCCAATGTTTCATCAAATTAGGTAAGAAGCGTGTCAAATCGGGTTTGGCAGGCATCACCAGCAACGGAGAAGTGGAAGATGTTGAGTCTACTGGAGATGCAGTCACCGTTGTTGCAGCAGGTCGTGGTTTGCGAATGTATGGTTGCGTCCCGGTGGCAGTACCTCTCTTGCAGGTAAAAGCTGTTTTCTGTGGGCTTTTCTTTCTCTTTTTTTTTGTGGCTGTGACCTGGTCTTGACACGTTACTCTTTTTCTTTTTCTTCTGGGTACGTTTGGGCGTGGCTTTTGTTTTGGGGAGAAGACTTTGGGAGCATTAGGATCCATTTTAAGAGGGAACGAATGATGACACCTCCTAGAGAACCGCTTCCTCCAGGTTTCAAAATGATTTGCTTTTTGGTTTGAGTGTCAATGCGAGGATCGTCTAGTTGCGTCAAGGCTACTTTGTTTCTCTCAGAAAAAAGTTTGGTTTGATGTGGAATCTGAATGATGCCTTGCAGTAAATGACGTGCTGTCACCGTAATCCATCGTAAGACTTCTTTAAGGCTTCTAAGACACGAGCACGTATTTGTGGATTTTTTTCGCGACTGATACCGTACAAGGCACGAATCAATTTGACGGGAAGATGAGACTGAAGAGACGTCATGTTGACGATGTGTGAGAGAGAGCCAAAGTGACTGAGGTTTTTTTAGATTTTTTTTGGTGGTTGTGGTTATTGTTTAGTCGACGAAGGGGACGTGTGCACGACAGGCCCTCCGTCTTAGCACCAGTGGTGAAACAGATGGGTACGAAATCGCAAATAATCGGGAGTGGTGGGTTTTAAATCCACGAGTAACTAAGCGTGTGGGGTTTGAGTGGCATCGTCGTACGCATGAGTCAGCCAAGGCGTTCCTAACTGTTTGGCTAACACTTGTACTTGCGATTTATCTCTAGAGCTTTTAAACAACACCACGTAATGAGCATTGAGAATGATGGTGCGATGGGCTTTACTTTGTTGAAACACATTTTCAGTGATATAAATGACACTGGCATTACGATGATGCCCTTTGCGCGTAAACCAGAGTTTAATTTCTTCTTCGACTTCTCCTAACATGTCGTCAAAAATAACCAAATGAGTTTGACTAGGGTCAGACACGATCCCGTCGTCTTCGCAAGGAATGCCTTCCACAGAGATGATGGAATCGCCTTGACTTTCTCGCAGAAGGCTGTACGCCGATTGCAACTCTTTGTAACACCACACGGTTCGTTGAGGTGGACGATCGATCAAATGATGTTTATGTTCGATCAAACGTTTGACAAATTCGGTTTTGCCTGAACCGCTAGGTCCGGCAATGAGCATGTTATAGGGATGGCGAAGATACAAGGCCTCCCAACTAGTCCGATCTATGTGTTGGTCGATGACTTTCAAAGTGGAGGAAGAGGGAGCAGAGACAGTAGAGGTAGCCATAGTGTAAGGAATGTCACTTTTGACAGGAAGATAGACAAGACAAGAGTTTTTATACTTTTTTCAGGACACGTTTATTGTCATCTTTAAAAGTGAACAACACGAAAGACAAAAATATATAAAAGCCAAATGGCTAAGTACATGAATAAAAGACACATGAAAACGATCGTAGTGGAATATAAACAAGTCTCTGTACAATATTTGGGGTGATCAAGAGGTGAAATTGTAGGGGCAGTGTGTAATGTTCTTAGAGTCTCTACATTCCTTGGCACAGTCACACAAAGGTCTTCCCGGAATGGTCTTTCGGGGAAGTCGATAACGGTCCTGTCCTGAAGAGAGTGGTTTTCCTCGGTCACGACTTCTTATTCTGGCACTGGCACTAACACTGGTTTAAAAGTTACGTTTTTCACCGAATGCTTTAATTTTTTAGGATGATACATCTTGGGCATAGTGTGCCACTTCTTTTGTCAAAGCCTCGAAACCCCAACTTTTCCAGTCACGTACATATTTCCAGTGAGGGTCTAAGTCACAAGCTACACACACATCATCGTACACATCTTCAGTACCTAAAAGTTGACGAATCTTTCTTTCCTGAAGAGGTTGTCGAGAAGTATCGAGATGAAAGCGCAAAGCTTTGAGCAGAATGAGTTTTTCGTGTACATTTAAAGTCACCACTTTCATGCTTTTTGGAGTGGTATGTAAAGAGTCCACAGGGAATCGGCCGGTAAACGAAATCCCAGAAAGCAAGTCACTAAGAAACACACTACACGGCGACCCCAATTCAATGGACACAGTTCTCGTAATAGGCGATTGTAATCCTCCACCGTTTGAATAGTGTCATTGATTTCATTCCACGGAATCTGTTGTATCACGAATGATAAGGTCGTGGCATGGTAGTCAGTTTTTATACCTCTTTCTATCGGAGACAATAAGTGTACTTTCTGAATCAGTCCTTTTATAGCATTCAGGTACTAGTGGTTCAAACATCGGTGATGTAACGGATGCAGTTGTTCTTTGCGTTTCACTTGTATTTTGACCAACTCGCGGTAAATGCGTTCTCTCAACTCCACAGGCAAAGCACGAACGTTCTCTTGTAAAGTATCCATGACTATGTCAGTCAAACACTTCTCCTAGAGCGAACGTAATCAATGTAGTGAGTAATTTCTGGCCACTGCCATTCCAGGAAACGGTCAAGAATGTCAATAAAATCTTCAAATGTAAATGGTCTAAAGCGGAATATACGGAAGAACGAACACTTGATACAGAGAAATCTGACTTGTTTGTTGACTTTTGTCAATTTCCTCTTGTGAATTTCTCGACATAAAAGTTCCTCAGTTACCCATCGAAATGCTCTGGCAAGTCCCAGCCAAATGTCCTTGTAGATCTTCTCTTGCAATTCGTTTGGTAATGTTTGAAGATTATTTTTCCAATGGGGTTTAAATACTTGTCTAGGTGTTGTCCAACGTTTGACTCCTAGCCAAGCAGCTGGTTTCTTAAACGACATGGTAGGCCACTTCAGTGATGAGGTCCCACTAAAGGTAGGTAGTGACAATCTGGAGACCATCGAGCATGTTCCAGGTAAGCGCAATCTTTCTTCTCCCACTCGTGAAGTGACACACCGCAACTGAAGCACTTGACTTTATCCCCTTCGCCCAAGTAGATAAATCCGGCTCTAGCTAATTCTTCGGGGGTAGGTCCTCCCAGATATTTTGGCCATTTTTATCAGAAGGTTTGGATCCGACTTTCAAAGTCGCAGTATTCAGGAAAACGCACAGGGAACGAATATTCGTCTTTCACAGGTTCATTTCGATGAGGTTACGGTGAAATATGCAGGAATTTGCTCAGTTTGGGATGACATCCGTAGGGTGGTAGCCGTCCATGATGACATAACCAGTAAAGTGAAAAGGCGTACGATAACGAGTAGCATCGCTTTCGCATCCGTCAGGTTTGACACGCACATCATCACTTTCCATGGTAGGTACAGTCGTAGCAAAATCTCCATGATGTGGTACTGAATCGCTGAGGTCATAGCGTACGGCATCCCTGCCATCGCAAGGCATAACATCGTACTCGAGTTTCTCGTTGGACTTAAGTCTTACGCTCGATACTTGAAAGGATTCATCTTTCTCGATTGGTGTTGGTAGTGACAATAAACTATCGGTCTTGGACGTTGTCCCTTTTTATATGCTGACCAATATCGGTGTGACAGTACGGTAAAGTGAAGTGACTGGGAAGCCGTACTCGCTTCTGGTACACGATTTGATAAACTTTTTCCAAGGGTCGGCTGACGATTTGGTGTGTGGGTAAACGTACAATCTTGTGCAGTTAGTGGGTGGTCACTTTAAAATTTCCATCCTGTCCAGACTGCAAGGCTTCTTTCAAGACGCCAAAGTTCACCTGTCGACTGGTGCGATAAATGAGAGTCAATCCTTTCACTTTACACTCCGTGTGCACTTCTCCTTGTGGGTCACTGTTTTGGTAGCCGTAATTTTTGGGACCGCCACTTGCAAAACTTAAAATCTTGTCGTCGGGATGCTCGTCCGTCCAGGCTCCTAAACGATCTCCTTCGATGTTAGGGTGTTGTTGACCCAGACGATCAATGTAGATGCAACTGTCCGTGTCAAAATACAGCACACGATCTCCTAACAGTTGTAAAGCTTCGTACAGTTTTAAGCGAGCATGGGCTGTCACGTAAACCGCAATGATGACATTTCCAAATTCGTCGGCTTCTACAAAGTCAAGTTCTTCTTCGTAATTGACTAAGATCAAGTCCTCACGAACGACGTCCACGTGTTTCATGTATTTGTTTTTGTCGTGAATCATCTGGAAGTAGCGGGAAGGTTCTGTCAAATACTCCGTCTTGGGTAAACACGGTCGTTGTGCCATTTTTCCCCACAAGTAATTTAACATCACTTTGGCAAACGATCGCCTTCCTTCGTTTTTCTCGATGTAGTCTAAAGTGATGCCTTCCTGCTCCCAGTATTTGTCTTTGAATTTCTTTTGGTCTTCGGGAGTGTCGCACCAGGAAGGATAACCGTTGGCGTCTTGTTTCAGTTTCAAAAAGGCATTCACGTAGTCTGCGAAAATGCCTTTCTGTCTCGTTGCCCTTGTGGTATTTTTCTGTCTTGGGAAAGTGGTAAATTTCGTACACTTCTAACAGTTGGTATCCCAAGTCCAGAGCTTTGAACAATTCCACACTGACCCACGTTCCCGTCAAGGCGCGTTCTTCGTGAGTGTGCTGACAAGGTCGGTCTTGGTTGCACGTTTCGGCAAATGTACGGCACAAGGGAAACATCAGTTTTCCTTTGCAATGGTGAGGTAAAACGGGATGGTACAAGTACTTGGGAGGCAAGACTTTGCACTTGATCAATCCTTCGTATTGGCGAATGTTGTCCACGTCGATGTATTCCGTCAGCAATTGCGGGTGCCCTGCGGAAAATGACAATATTTGCACACGTACGGGTACAGCGAGCACACGTCCAAGTATATGATTTCCTCTCCTTTCTCCTCGTCGGCTTGGTACAGCAAACAGGTAGCATTCGTCCGTCCTCCGTACAAACTGTCCTGTGGGTTCAGTGGGTCCACCAGCTTGTAACTTTCCACGATGCGCTTAAACTCGGGATCGGTTTTCAATCGCTGATCGTACTCGTGTTCCCACATTTCTACCACTTGGTATCCTTGCTCTTCTAACTTCAATCGACGCTGACAAGTAGCCTGGTACAAGTCTTCCATGGTCCGTTGTAAAAACTGATTTGTCGTGTTACGTTGAGGGTAACAGATGCGACATCCGTGAAATAAGCACCCGTTAAATTCGTACACGATCTTGGGGTTTCTAAGTCTCAGCCATCCACTGAATACCTTCCGATCGCTTTTTCGCCTCTTCCGTTGCGGGCGTGTTGGATCCGTTTGTCTTCCTTGTCGCACAAGTAATGTAACCAGCGTAGGGCTTTGACCGAGTATTGACGTTTGACAAAGTTCGTCGTTTGAGGACTTATGACAGCTAGGGTGTTTTCGGGCATGAATCGTTGGCGGTACACTTAGGAACACGCTTTGGCAATGGTGCAAGCTTCTTTCAAAGGATCGATCCCTCCGTGTTCCATGAACAGTTCTCAAAATTTTCCACAGCAACGCCGTAAAATGTCCACGTCGGAACGACAATATTTTAACATTTCTTCTTGAAAGTCGAAAGGGTCTGAGGCGTGAGTATGGTACCATGCGCAGAAAGCTTCTCGTTGTTTGGTACGCATGTTGTCGGGGTCGTAGTGGTGAGCCTCAGGCAAATGGGGTAAAACGGCGTGTTGATTGGCTTCGGTATTGAAAATGTGCGGAAAATAGCCTTTGGCCATTTCTGTCATTCCAAACTTTTTAGGCATGCGACTCAAAGGCATGGCCAAGTAACTCATCGAATCTTTAAACTGCACTTGGCCTACTTGCATTGAAATGATTTTGGCTCCGTTCAAAGTCACTTTAGGACGTTCTGTACTTTGTTCCGTATAGTATCTCAAAAGAAACTGTCCATCGTATCCCGAGAAATTGTGAGCCATCACCGTGGCATAGCGATGACAATCTCCGTAACGTTCGATGTCTTCTTGACTCCACGTCTCGTCGATAGGGTCTAAAATCCATTGGGCGAAATCGGCTAGCGTGTTCGGTTCTCGAAAGATTTTTTCACATCCTCCAGAAATCTTGCTACGGTGAGGGCAATGAGTAAAGATAGGTTCTTGGATGTACTTCTCACACGCTCGGTGAGCCACACAGAAATTAGGAATGTGAATGCCAGTCTCTTGCATGCATTCGAAATCGAAAAAGATGAAATTACCTTTCTTCTGGTCATCTTCTTCTTCTTCATGTTTGGATTGGTATTTTTGAATGTAGCATTGGTGTTCCAAGTCCACGATTTGGCGACAAATGTGACATCGCTTCTTTCCTGAACAGACGTGCAGCTTGGCACTGTTGGTACGTATGCCTTGTCCACAAGTTGGGCACAATCTCAGGAGTTGGCAAGCACTTTTCTGCTGTGACCCTTGCGTCTTTAGATGTTGTTGGTAACAGTCTGAACTGACAAAAGTGCGCTGACAAGCAGGGCAATGCACTCGTTCTTGTCCTTCGTCAAGACAGGGCTTAGAGGCTAAACATCCCTCACATTTCGATCCACAATGCTTGTGTTGCTCTCGATTGTTATAGCCATAGTCGCATTTCTCACAGTAATAACAGTATCCCAGGAATGCAGTGATACTGGTAATGACATCGAAATGTTTATCGTGATGATAGACGTGAATGTATTTTCCGTCTTTGAAACTTTTGCCTCGAAACAACAGGGGTCCGCGCACTTCTTGAGGGTGCACTTTCAAGGTGTAGCGTGGAGCCAAGACGTCTTGCAACTTTTGCATTTCAGGAGTTTTGCTTTTCTTTGTTGTTTGGCTCAGCTAGATTTTCGAATAGTTTGCCAGGCTCTTTTCCATTCTGCCGTGTCGTTCTTGTCTGCATACGTTCGTCCCACCACGATGGCACGGGCTAAACACACCTTGTCTTGAGAATTGTTAATTCGGACGATGCTACGCTTGACGCTACGAAGTTCGTTCACCAATAACACGTTTTTGCGTCCTGTTCCTTGGGGAAGAGAAACGTGGTTCATGAACAGTGTCGCTTTTCCATCGGTGATGTGAAACTTGTCGTTGGATTGTTGCACGTGTTGAATTTTGTCCATGACTTTGGAAGGTGTCAATTCTGCCGGGCTGCTAAACTCGACCCAAACGGGGGACTTCAAACTCTCTTGATGAATGGAAAGTCTCAAGCGATCGTCTTCTTTGGCTTCACATTGCTGTTTCAGTGTGGTTAACAAAGAATCCCACACATCGGTGATGAACCCTTCTGCTTTCTGCAACGGTACGTCTGACTTGAAATCTTTAAATTTCACCGTGTACGTGTAGGCCGTGGTTCTAAATTTTCTAGAGGAGCGCTTGTCGGTCTCTCGAATGTGAAAGTACTTTTCAGGGTTTAATGTTGGTGATGGACTTTGACTTGGTGTAGACTCTCTGGGCCTAGATTCTGGCTAACTCATCTCATCTCCAAAATCGCTGGCATGAATTTGAGCCAAGACTTCAGCTACTGTGCGAGGCGATAAATCACGTTTCTGCCTCTTACTTTCTTCTCCTTTCTTTACGAAATGATGCGATCGTTTCATCTTGACTGCAAAAAGTCAAATGACTACATTTGAAACGCCATAGACCCCTATATATCCATGTCAGGCTCAGTGTATATATAAAGGGCTGGTGCCTTCCCTCTCAGTATTCATTTCGCTCTCAAGCCGACCAGCACGATGGAAGAACCCACACAAATCGAACTTCTGATTAGAGCTTTGCGAGGTGTCATACGAAAGTTTTCTTCAGACAAACCGACGGACTACTCTCCCTCCTTTCGAGATAAAAGTCAAGATACTTGCTATATCTGTCAGAAGAAAGAGCATTGGGCTACAGAATGTGCAGATCGTCAAAAAAGCAAGACCAGTGTCAAAAGAGACAAAAGTCAAGATACCTGTTATCATTGTCAAGAGAAAGGACATTGGTCTTCAGACTGTCCTAAGAAACAACAGGAGGAAGAAGAAGAGGTACCCTCGGCAAAAGAAGAACCCCGACACGTTCAGAAAGCGAAGAGAGAAAAGAAAAGAAGACGAGAAAAAAGTGAGGAAGAAGAGGAGGAAAAAACTGTGAAAGTGAAGAAATTCAAAAAACAGAGAGAGTGAAAGAAAAAAGACAGAAAAGAAGTGTATGAACTTTTCTAAAAAGTGTTGTGTTGTGTTGTGTTGTGAATTGGATTGTAAATATTTGTACCAGAAGAGACCAGACTAAAAAAACGTAAGTGTCTCCTGGTTTTGATTGTTTAGAATAAGGGTCTACATTCACGCACTCACAATACGTCTATTATGGGGTAAAAAAAAGGGATTTTGAGTTTTTAATTGATTTTGGCAAAATGAATACTATCTCTTTTCGAAAGAAATGAGTGTCCCTGAAAAGGACAAGAGTACCATTACCGTTTGACTTTCACTGTTCTCCTTCTGTCCTAGACTTTGTTTCTTCTCTACTGCTTCTTCTTCTTCCTGTCGTTTCCTTCTTGCCTCTTCTTCTCGTTGTTGCTGTTCAAGGAGAAATGCTTATTCTGCCTCTTTCTGCTGTTGTAAAAATTTCTCCAATTCTTCCTTCTATCTCTGTTTAAAATCCTCGACGTGTGGTAAAGAAGGAGAAGGTGGCGAAGGTGCTGGTACCCGAATAAATTCACTCCGCACAGACGCTAGCGCACGTATATAGGGAATGTGACGTCACAGGTAGCTCTCTTTGGATTGGAAGACAGACTCAGCGAAGTCACTGAATTTTGTAACGCGTGTTGGGATTGGTGAACAATCTCAATCGGTTTCGATCCGCTCTTCCACTATAAATAAGCGCGGTTCACTTCATTCCCCTCACCTGTTCTCGTCACAAAGATGTGCACCAACGTTGAATCATCTACTTTCGTATCGTCGTTGTTTTTCCGTACGGACTTACCCATGTATGTTAAATCATCATGGACCATCATCCGGATTACAAATACGACTGTTTGGAAAAGAAGGACCTATGTGGAAAGACAAGGCTGTCTGAAGCGGACTCTCATCTATGGACCAGAGGTTAGACAAAGTTTGAGGAAGAGAAGAAGACCTATGCGATGCCCTCAGTATTAACGGAATGGTGTTAACATAACAAACAACGGCCCTTTTCAGGGCCACTTTCATATGCCTCGAAAAGATTTATTCTTTCTTGCCTAAAATTTTTTTATTCGATTGTATAGTTTATGTTTAACTCCCAAAAACATTATTCTCTTAACCTAAAATTTTTTTAGTCGGTTATATAATTTGGGTAGGATAGATTGATGTTCATCAATCTATTGAATTGATGTTCATCAATCTATGGAAACGAACGCGAATGCATAAAACATACTATACTCTTCATTGCCACGAACGCGAATGCATAAAACATACTATTCTACCCACTGACACCAACACGAATGCATAAAACTTTGTATAGAAATGAAACAGGTGGCATGACGTCACGGTACTTGCTACATTGTTGCAAGTGTCCAGTACCGTGACGTCATCCTACCTGTTCAAATTCCTATTGTCCCTATAGTGTCCCAGGGTGATATTTTGTCCCTATAAATCGTGTCCCTATAGTACAAAGTAGGGTCCCGTAATGTATTTTCCCATTGTCCCTATGGTATCCCCTATTACTACTCATTTTAGATACCTACTCCATGGCATTTGGAACATTTCAAACTTTCTATTTGATATTCTTCAAATTAATCATAGTGAATAATTGTAAGTCACAACTGCACGTTAGCATTTATTGAGATAAAACTTTGTATGTATGTATCCTCTTAAATATAAGTAACAGAAAAGAGTGAAAAGCAACAAATAGTTTATTTCCCTATAATACAAAGTGAAAATGAAAAAGAACTTATGGTATTGCGAATTAAATCCCAAAATAATCCTAGAATTACAAACACAAGTCCAATAATTTAAAGTCCTGAATAGAATTAAGTAGAAGTCCAAATTAACTCCAAAAACTGAAGGTTTTGAGGTGTCCATTGTAAAATGGTGATGTGTCAATAGACCTTTGTTGAATCACAGTGATATAATTCCATGTTTTAATTCACTATAAATCACAGTGATATAATTCCATGTTTTAATTCACTACAAATTCCAGTGAATGTCTCTGTCCAGGAATCTTATCAGAGAACTTTTGTATTTCCAGAGAAAATAATCACTTTATTCAATAATTTGAAGAATTAGATTCCAGCCCGAAACGAAATACTGGACACAACATATACAACTTAATTGTGCTAGAACTTAAAGTCCAACTTACAATGTTACATGAAAATAGCATGTAATGAAATAATAAAAATTAAAAAAACTAACAAACAATGCAAATTAAATATACATAACAGTATGTATGTATGTATGTATGTATGTATGTATGTGTTACGTCTAGGGTCTTTAAATAACAAGACAACGTAAATCCCAACAGGTATTCAAGTTTCTAAAATATTAAATTATTGCCCAAAAATATGAAATCAAACAAAGTGAAAGAATTAAAAATAACTTACAGTGTATGAATAGAATATTACCCCAAATTGTATTATATTTTCACATTAATCCGGAAAATATCCAAAGGTATTTCGAATGAAGGTTATAATGTGTTTATATGCTAACGTGCTAGCACCACAAAAGAATCAAAGTTGTAAATCCAAAAGTGTTTATTTCAAGGTAATCCCGTGAAAGAGGAATATCATGAAAGTCCTTGAAAGTTTCACATAATCCGACTGAATTGTTTAAATTTTCAAGCCCTTGAATAAATTCACGTAATCCTCAAACTACTGCCTGTTTTAGAATCATTTCTTCCACTCTGTAAATCCAAAGAACAATATTATCAATAAATCATGATTTCCACTCACAACCCTTACGCAGTCTGCATATTACTGAAGAATCCTAATGTGGTACTTTAATTCTCTAATATAGTTTCTATGCGCGCATTCAATCAGCAAAATCTGAATCACATGTAATTAATATTACATTAGAAAAAAATGAATTATACAATCATGTACGCATAACAATGCAGTATTGTACTTCTATGTACGTGAAAGTGCGTCTGCAATAAAATTTTCTTTTCCCTTGATGTGCTTGACATCGATGTTATATGATTGTAACATCAAACTCCATCGTAAAAAAGTCACTGATTATTCTTCATTTTATTAACGAAAGTGATGGGGTTGTGATCGCTGACGCCAAAAAATGAAGAAGGAACTGCAATAACATACGCCTCAAAGTGTTGCAAGGCCATCATCAAATCCAAACACTCCTCTATCGTGGAATAATTTCTCTGATGCATATTCAATTTCGATAGCACACTGGATAATCTACACCATCTTTGTCTTCTTGTAACAGTACTCCATCAACCCCTATGTTACTTGCATCTACAGACATTGTGAATGATTTAGTGAACTGATGCTACACTGTCCAAAAAGAATTTCCATATATTCAAGATAAGACCATTCTTCTTCTTAATTGACGAGTGTTGAAATCAACTTTAATGTTCATGAGCAAAACTTTCAAAATAACCACCATGGTGGCCATATCAGATGTAAGATCAGCTCCGTTTTAATTTGGGACAAACTAGACATTATTAGAAGACTTTGATGTAACCCAATCCCAATACGACCATCCTTTCAGGATGAGTAATGATAGCAAGATTTTCAAAATGGCCACCATGGCTTAAGATTTTCAAGATGGCCACCATGGCAGCCATATAAGACTGGTTTCTTCTGCACTCAAGACCAACTAGACAGCATAAGAAAGGTCAACTAGATATTATAAGAAGTATTTTGGTCTATATGACTATCAATTGTGAGGGAGTAATAACAAGATATTGGAGATGGCTACCATGGGGGCCACATTTGGTGTTAGATCAGCATTATTTTCATTTAGGACTAAGTAGACTCTAAGAAGTCTTCTGGTAAAACTCCACGTTAATATGATTATCCATTTAGAAGTAGCAATAACGTGATTTTCAAGCTGGTTGCTAGTGTAGCCCTATACAGAGTCAGACTGGTACAATTTTCTTTCAGGTCCAACCAGACCTCATAGTTAGTCTTTTGTTACAAACCCAAAGATAATATGAATTTCCATTTTGGAGGAGGATCAATAAAAAGATTTTCAAAATTTCTGCATAGAGTGATATATTGGATGTCGGATCAGTACAATTTTCATATTATAGCAAACAGACATCATAAGAAACCTTTAAAAAACCCATATTAATGTGATTCTTCATTCAAAAGATGTAGCAACAACAAAATTTTCAAGATGGCAACTGTGTCAGTCATGTTGACTATTTGAGATACAACAATGTCTTTTACAATCAACTAGACATCAATCGAAGACTTCAGGTGACAATCCTATGTTGATATTACTTTCTATTAAAGAGAAGTAGTGACAGCAAGATTTTAAAGATGGCTGTCATGGTGGCCATATTGGACATTAGCTCAGCACCATTCGCACATAGGACCAAATATAGATCATAAAATGTCTTTAGTGAAAACAAAAAGTTGATAGGATTATCCATTATTAATGAGTAGAAATAACACGATTTTCAACATGGAAATCCAAGCAGCACCATTTTTATATTGGACCAAGTAGACTTTGGAATGAAAATGTGTCTCAAGTATCAGGGCAATTCTCCAAGTAGTTTAGGCAAAGCAGCGATAGTAAATGGACAGGTGGATGGCAGGTGATGAATGGACAGACAACAGGCCATTCCATAAGCTCTTCAGGTCTGTGACCACTAGGGCTAATAAACCATAGTCTTAAGGACAGGCCATATAATTTACCAGGGTGTTCAGTGATTATCTTTCAAAGCAGGTTATTTTTTATTTTTTACCTCGGGATAATTTTCTTTCACCTAATATAATGGATATAATTAGTTTTTTAACTGCCAAGTTGAAGAACATTTATGGGTAACTTTATCTGCCTTACTTGCACAATATAAATTTTAACACCCTTTAAACTCATTGTAGGAGAATCAAGACTATTAAAGCTATATTAGCTGCTTTGTAAATTTTCTTCTCATAGTGTAGTCATACAAATTATTCCATTTGCTATTTATATTACTTCATTATGAGAGAATCATTTACCATGTACTGGCAACTGATTCATATCCATTAGTAATTAAAGGTCAAATGGTATTCTAAACATTTTCCTGAATACTGTGAACTGAATGGCTTCTTTACCAATGTTTTCTCAATTATATGCCCCTTAGTGTAACGTCAGTTCTTCATTCATGATGCTGCGTTAAATTCTTTTGGTTCCAACTGAAACAGGTGATTAAAAATCTTTGTATGTCATGAAGATGTTAGGATAAAGTGATATCTTTCACATTCTACCTTGATTAGTTAACACTGCATTTTTAGTTTTTCCTCGTACCTTGATATCAAAGAACATGGAGAAACTACCAGATACACGGGGAACCATGGTGGCTCAATGGCTAATGGCTAGGCGGCCAGATTCATGACTGAAAGGGTGTGGTTTTTTTAATCCTACATTTGGACCAGCCTGGGTCTGCTACTGTGGTGTGTCCTTGAGCAAGGCAATTTATTCAGACTGCCTCAACAATAAATAACTTACTTGTGCTGCTGTACTATAAAGCACTAAACTGAAGCCAACACCAGTGACATATATCTGGAGAAGGCTTTGAAATTTCTATCCACCGAGTTTATCATTAATGTTACTACATCTGTATGTGATAAAAGTATGAGTTGGATAGAATTGTTTAATTTCTTGGGCAGCTTTCCCTGCTTATTTTTAGGTCTGTATTTACTGCATGTTGCCAATGCTTATTCAATTAGCTTAAAAAACACAAATGCCTTCAAAGTTACCTATAAAAATGACCAAAGTTCTTAAAAAAAAAACTCTAGGCAACAATGAACATTCATCACAAGTGCAATTAATGTGTCTATATTTTACCTGTTCATCAGAAGACTGATATAAATCAGCAAGTTTAGGTCTTTTAGGTTTATTGTAAGTAGCATCAATATGAATAAATGTGTATATAACACAATCTCATCAAGGTTGTTTTAATACTGAATAACCAAATCTTGTTTTCTCCATCCTTCATTCAAGTAATCCAGTGTCTTGTTTTCATTGCATCCTGCAGTTTTTCTCTGTAATAATGTTGATGCACAAAGGTGTGAGAACTGTGTCAGCTTGATCACTATAAGTCTGAATTGTATTTATTGAATTGACTGCACAAGATCCAGTATCCATTATTATTACAATCCATTGGACAAATGTTTGTGTAGGACAACAAACACTGTAATTCTCATGCATCAATTAAAATTTGCACCACCACCACCACTGTGTCTGAGTTTGAGACTAAGTCATAATCATGTTGTTGCAAAAGTTGATGTTTATTGACCCTGTTTCTCACAAGTTATTGAGGCAAAGGTGTACTTTGTCCAGTGATGCATTTCTTTATGGGGTTAGTTTATTGACTATTTACTGGCCTGCATGTATTATTTAAACAAAATATTTCAACACTAACTTTAAATGGTTTAGGTTGAAAAATTGTAGGAATCTGGCACAATCTCCCTGGCTGCCTGAAGACCACGACAGTAAAGAAAATACAACTAACTCATCAACTGAAAAACAAAACACAACTCTATTTATTCAAAATGCATCATAAAATATACTAAAACAGGAAAAACATAAGTTAGCTTTTGTAAACTAAAATGATCTGTATATAATTTGTATATATTTCATTTCAATTAGATTTTGTTGGTTACAATGTCACTGATGTCAAAATGTCTTTGCATTACATGGTAAAATTCATAAATGTAAATGAACTAAAATAACAATCTGTACATAAATCAAATTAAATGTAATGGATGAATTCTAAAATAAGCAATTTTGTTTGGAAATGGGCACTTGTGCATAAGTAAAACGTAAATTGATATTCATAAAATACAAATGGATGTGTAATAATTTCAAGTTGAAATTACACAGAATACACAAACGAAAACACTAGACTGCATGTGTAACCAATACATGTTCAAAGCTCAAATGTAAAATACTGACGATGGAGAATCCTCCATAACTAAATCTAAACACACAAGTCACCATGCTAGTGCTGATTTACAACTAAAGTCTGTACACATACACACAAACACACATACATACAACTCCCTTAACAAGTCTAAAAATATAAATTTATACACATTATCATACAAGAAAATAAAACATTCCTGAACAGGAAAATAAATGGAAATGTTTCTGATATCAAGCCCACTCACTTTTTAATAGCAAAAACATCAAGGGATTAGCATCAAGTATTTGGAATATTGTCTGCACAATATTATTTGTCAAAATGTATAAAATGCTAGAGATCTTGCCTCCCATGCATAAGTTCTGAAGAAACATCAAAAATAGGTAATATAAAATGCTGCTCATGTTCCATGCTCAAAACTATAATCAAAACCTAATCTTTTTTAATCTATCACCAACATCAGAATAGGGACATTTATGTTTAGCTTGTTTCCACTAACACATGCCTGACAAAAATTATGAGGTATTGACAATGTATGTATGTATGTATGTATGTATGTATGTATGTATGTATGTATGTATGTACTCGATAAATGACACATCAGCACAATCCTGGATATATAGTAAATGAAAACATTCACAATTTTTTAACAAGACAAACTATTGCAAATAATCTAAAAATAATTTCTAAAAGATAAAAGGTAGATTTTTTAATTCCTTAAAGAGCATAATAAATAATAAAATTTAGACTCCAATAATAGACCATTTTACAAAAGAACATATCTATCTCAAATGACAGTAAAATTTGATCGAAAAAAGATGAAAATGACACTTGTGATAAATTTTGTTTAAAAGGATGAAGTACTTACTGAGTAGAAACAAAATTCATGATCCAGGAGCAATTTTTAAGTCAATGACGGTTCAAAACTCTCATTTTGACACCCCAACCCTCCAAAATAAAAGAGAAAACAGAAATAAAAGTTAAACTGATCTAAAGCTTTTAACTCATATGTAAGAAAGCACTGAACTTCAACTATAGCCCCAGTGTAGGCACAACAGATGTACACCTTAGTGTAACTTGTCCATTTCTTTAACACTGTTGACTGTACAGTCATACAACCTTACATTTGCATACATCCTAAATAGTACCACCTAAAAGTAGGTATGCATTTTAGATACAAGTAATTTTCTAGAACACTGTTGCATTTGCATCATGAAAACTGACATGATCTTCAGCTGGAGAAGAAGGGTACCACCACATACCAAATGTAGATCACTTTGACCTATATATTCATGCTCAATTGGTCTTGTTTTTGGCTAGTTTTTAGGTCACTGTTGCTTGTACCATCATAAAACATTACATTACCATATCAAAAATAGGTTAATGTAGCTATGTTTCATGCTCCAATGGTCAATATCAATTTCAATGTCAAATCAGTTTCTGGAATACAATTGCTTGCATGTCATGAAATTTCCTGTGCAGACACATTCTTTATGCCTGCTGCACCACATACCAAAAATGTCACCATGACCTACTTTTAAGGCTTTAATGACAATATACATCTGAATATAACAATACTTCTTGTGAAGTACTGCATCACCATATCAAGGAAAATGTCAACTTCATACTGCTTGTCCTGGGTACTGACGCAATACAGACCTATTGTGTCTGAATAAACATCTGCTGTGAGTTTTGCTATCTTCTGACAGCTTCATTTCTTGTTGATGGTAAGCCTCATATAGCTCTCCCTCACTATAAGATCCTTCATTATAACACAGTTCCTTTAATTAGGCATGTATGGTCATATGTCCCATTTGATTAAGTGGTAGTACATTCATATGTATAATGTACCAGTACTTCATTTTAGAGTTGACTCACTATAAGGTGATACATTCTATGGTTCCTATGGACTGCATTATAATGAGGGAATACTGTATGAAGTTGAGTTTTGATTCATGAAGCTATTCAAAAGTTACCAAGAAGAAATAAAAATTATGATCAATGGCTTGCAGATGTATGTGATGGACATATGTTGCACGTCAAAAGTGAACAGCCACCTGTGAAAGATTATTCAACATCATTTAGTGAAATATGATTTCAAATGGTCACTGCACTGCATGATAAGAATGGTCACTGCATGGATAAGAATTATTCTGCAAGCATTTTTACACATGTGCACTAATAAACATGTTGACTCCATTCCATTGTACATTTGTTGCAAGTGCTATTTTTAGACCTGTCTGGTGATGTAAATACCGTAAACATGGTACCTCATGGTAGGAAACTAAAAAATAAAATGGTCAAAAGTAGACAGTAATTCAGTTTGTTGTGAAAGATTTTAGTTTTTAAAAATATTTGGTAAAAAAGGAATAACACATTCTACAACTCGTGAACTTTCAAAAATGTTTCACAAAAGGGGCCAGTAGAAATCAAGAAATCAGTGGGAGACCAAACATTTTTAGCAAAATGGCTCATCCTGTACTTGTCATGTTCAATGTAATTTTTAATAATCATAGAGAATCTTTGCTTCATCTGACAAAAAGACTTTTAATCTGCCTATCAGTGTGCATGTTTTGGAAAGTTCTGTCAACAGAAGATTAAGGAGTTTAGGATTTGGGAGATGTACTGTTGGGAAGCAAACTACGATTTCTCAGTAGAAGTGTATATCATGTATTTTATGGTTTAAAGAGAAAACTTGTTGGACCATTGAAAACAAATAGTTAAGAGGGTTGTTTAGCAAAGAAACTAAAGTTGTTTTGAGCAAAGATCAAATGTATATGTTCTGATAAAACCAAATAAAGAATGGCAACCAGTCAGTTTACGAATGTATAGTACACATCTGCCACTCAAGACTATTTTGGCAATGATTTAGGCAGTGCCTTTGTCTGTACTGTTGAAGAAAACAATTAATACTGCCAAGTGTATAAGCATCTTTAAAGATACATATTTGACAAATACTGCTAAAGGATTTCTACATGAGGAGAAGACCTTCCATGAAGATAACTATTTGGTCCATATTTCCAGGACAAAACCATGAAAAATAATAAAACAATGAACCCTTACACTGCCCATCACAGACCTCTGACCTCAATATTATTGAGAATATATAAAAAATAATTAAACCCCAGGTTGAAAAACAGATTACATGAAATCAAATCTAGGTCTGATGACATTCATGTTCTTCATGACATTTTGGACTCTCGTAATCAATCTTAACCAGAGTACCTTGTGACTCCGTACCTAAGCGGCTACCAGCTATGGCAAGAGCCAAGAACTGCTTACCAACTATTACACATGTAAGCCGCATATTCTTTACAAACAACAATGATGTTAGTTTCCTTCCTGTGACATCAACAAAAGTGGCTCCTTATTTCTGACTCTACATGGGCAAGAATATAATTATGTCTTCTCCATAGAAGATAATGGGAGCAATGAAAAGATAAATAATATTTTTTATTCCTCTTTCATAGTATTACCATTTGTAGATTAATATCTAGCCAGGTGTGTAAAGTAATTTCCAATACCACTACCACTGTTAATTTTGGATGAGATGTAAATATTTTCTTCAACAAATTCTAAAAATGTGTCAAACAGTAGATTAATACAAAAGGCTTTCAAAGATCTTTTGTTCTTGGCAATTATCATGACAATATCTTCCATTGTTGCAAAATTGTGAAAATTAAAAGAAGCAGCTACACGTATATTGGAACAGTTGATTACAGCAAGCAAACTGATCTAACACTTTGATCATCAGTGCAAGTCTTTTCTAAAAGGAAGCTGACTTTGATACAAGATTCAGCAAAACAATGTCAATAATGCATATAGAATAACAAATAAAATATTTCATTAGCAAAATGAGGTTGTCTAAAGAAAAGAGCATATCAGGTGGTATAAATAAAATTTATAAACATGAAAAGTTCCAATTAGGTTTACTTCCCCTCCAGCCAGAGATAATAGGGGAAGGGATGAATTAGGATTACACCAATGTTCCCGAAGGTGTCGTGTTAAATCTGGAACTATTTTTCAAAATAGCTGCAAGCCCAAAACAGTCCAAAAAATTATGTAGAACTTGAATCTGATCAAAACCAATTGCATAAATTGATGAATAGCATTTGTAATTTTAATTACACAATGGCAGGCCCAATCAATTAACTGGAATGGGACAAGTGGTAACATACAACTAGATATGAATGACCCATTTGTATTTACATTTCTGTGAAATTGAAGTAGAAAATAAAAAAATTCTGATTAAAAAATGTTCCTTTTCCAATAATACATACCTGATCACAACATGTGGGAAGTACCCACAATACCTAGAAAATCCAGCCCCTCCCCCTTCCCTCACAGCACAAAATGTAACAACCATTTTGTTTTGGTTTAGCAACAATGGTGCTAAAAAATTGTCTGCTTGGATAAAAAGAAGTCAGCCATGAGTAATTTCCCCCTTGGATACAGGGCTTAGCACCAAACTCCAAATAGTCACCAGTTACTACTGTAGCAAGGGTACATGTTCTACACTGATGTAACTGCTGGCAAGCCATGGAATGGTGTGTCCATATTATGACTGGTTAAGTATTACAAAAAAAACATCAAAAAATTGGTTTCTGTTTCGAGCATGTTACCCAATCATAATAAGAGGAAGAGAGAAAAAGCCCAGAAAAAGATGAAGGAAGGTAAGAAGAGATGAGTGATACATCTTTTTACCCCAGAAATGGCACAGACTCCAGTCCCCTTACATATATGAAATAATTTTTTGATGAAGAAAATATTGGCATTGGTAGTATTTTGCTAAATGCAATGTGACAGAGGAAATGTTTTTCTCCCACAAATTCAGTAGAAGTAAAGTGATTATATTATATGACGCTGATGAGGGACCTAGGAGGGTAACCTATGGTGCAAGCTGATACTGGCCACACAAGATCAAACTTTACTCTTGAGACAAGAGGTCTGTAAAGAAGAAGTTTAAAAGTTATCTTTTAACTCCAACCCACAGTACTGAATACAGAGGAAGGAAGCTGGTTTGCTTGAACCCCATGCTTGTGGGATTGTTATATGCTGAAATACATTATAAACTCATTAGAACTTGGTTAAGTTTCTTGTATACCAAAAGGGACAACCCACTGTACCTGAGACAACAGTGTCTGAGTGGTATTCTCATCTTAACCTACACATGGTAGGCATAGTCTCTCTCTTCTGATTGGCTCCATGAGCTTCAAGTGCCACTTCAGAGCCCTAGCCAGGTATTGTAGACACAGGAATAAAGGGGTTTAAAGCTGATGGACTGGTTGGCCCTGTTCAAGGCACAAAACGCACCATCATGACAGAAACTGAACCTTCTTCATGGAGCTGCAAATAGTCCAGGTTGACAAATACAGTATGTAGCACACTTATTCCACCCACTGCAGCTATGGTGACTAGAGAATGGGTCTTATATGAGAGTTAACAAAGATTGGGACAGGAGATCAAATGTCATTTTTCATCTGCCATATCAGAACCCCCTTGAGAGACTTGCCATTCTGAATGGGCTGTCCGAATGAAGTGAATGAGAGACTTGCAATTCTGAATGGGTTGTCCAAATGAAGTGGACGAGAGACTTATGAATGGGCTGTCCAAATGAAGTGGACGAGAGACTTATGAATGGGCTGTCCAAATGAAGTGGACGAGAGACTTATGAATGGGCCGTCCAAATGAAGTGGATGAGAGACTTAGATCAATAAGCAAATGATGCTTGCCATTGGTTTCAGGACCGAAGTTGAGGTTTCAAGTAAAATCCAGACAAATATACGAAGTGAGCAATCTCAATTACCATTTTCATAAGGACAGGGATGATTGTTATCTCTGAATGTCCACTTGGAAGAGTCTCTTGTGACATCTGAAACAAATGAAGCCCTTGATAATGGAAGAGGGGCACTTGATCATTATCTGGCACCCCTCCAAAACATTTGATACCCACTGATCTGCAGGGCAATATCCCTTCTGTTGCATGGGAAGCACACACACACACCCCAGTATATTATAAGAAGGCCTGTGAATGCATGGCATTAATGCGGAGAGAAGCTGGGCTGCAAGTGGTCCTTGGCTCCCCATGTTTTGTCATTCCAGGTCAATGGAAACTGGGTTCGTATCAAAAGAAGTGGAGGGAGGGGTGGTCCTTGTTTGTCATGTCTTTGGGGGTCGTTCTTGTTTCTCTGATCTTTCTTAGTAAATGAGAGTTTGGCTGCAAGTCAATGAGCCTGTTTATGAACAACAAAAAAATTGCTCCATGATGGTTTTTCTGGATAGCAGGCATGGAGGGAATTAGAATCTCCTTCAGGAAGCTGAAGATTAATGGACACAGCTAAAAGAAAGGAAGGGAGTGTTGAGATGCTCTGTTATCAAAGAACCATATGAGATTGAGCTTCCCCATGTGACTAGTAGAAGGGTTCTTAACAGAACAATTTTGGCTATGTTCATCTTGTTGAAAAACAGCAATGGAATCAAATTCAACATGGATCCTATCCATGCAATATTTCAAAGCAGTTGCTACATGCTGATGATGGGCTTCCACCCCATACATGCAGTAGAAGGGTAATAGTTCCATTCCAGTCCATACATGCAGTAGAAGGTTAATAGTCCCATTCCAGTCCATACATGCAGTAGAAGGGTAATAACCCCATTCCAGTCCATACAAGCAGAAGTAGGTTAATAGTCACATTCTAGTCCATACATGCAATAGAAGGTTAATAGTCCCATTCAAGTCCATACATGAAGTAGAAGGTTAATAGTCCCATTCCAGTCCACACATGCAGTAGAATGGTAATAGTCCCATTCCAGTCCATACATGCAGTAGCAGGTTAATAGTCACATTCTAGTCCATACATGCAGTAGAAGTGGAATAGTCCCATTCAAGTCCATACATGAAGTAGAAGGTTAATAGTCATATTCCAGTCCACACATGCAGTAGAAGGGTAATAGTCCCATTCCAGTCCATACATGCAGTAGCAGGTTAATAGTCACATTCTAGTCCATACATGCAGTAGAAGGTTAATAGTCCCATTCCAGTCCATACATGCAGAAGTAGGTTAATAGTCACATTCTAGTCCATACATGCAGTAGAAGGGTAATAGTCCCATTCCAGTCCATACATGCAGTAGAAGGTTAATAGTCACATTCTAGTCCATACACGCAGTAGAAGTGTAATAGTCCCATTCCAGTCCATACATGCAGAAGTAGGTTAACAGTCACATTCTAGTCCAAACATGCAGTAGAAGGTTAATAGTCCCATTCCAGTCCATACATGCAGTAGAAGGTTAATAGTCCCATTCCAGTACATACATGCAGTAGTAGGGTAATAGTCCCATTCCAGTCCATACATGCAGAAGTAGGTTAATAGTCACATTCCAGTCCATACATGCAGAAGTAGGTTAAAAGTCACATTCTAGTCCATACATGCAGTAGAAGGTTAATAGTTCCATTCCAGTCCACACATGCAGAAGTAGGTTAACAGTCCCATTCTAGTCCATACATGCAGTAGAAGGTTAATAGTCCCATTCCAATCCATACGTACAGAAGTAGGTTAACAGTCACATTCTAGTCCATACATGCAGTAGAAGGTTCCAGGCCCACAATGTCTCTGCTGACAGCTGGAACCTAAGGATGAAAAGTTGGTGAGTGTGTCTTGCAAAATGCTGGGTTAAAATTGCAAGCGAATCACCAGTTGAAAACAAAAGACTCAAAGACACTTTGATCTTAAAAGGGCCTTTCAAAACAATGAATCATTATCTGACTTTACCATACTGTGGTAGTTGCTCGAATGATGGCTGGTCCTTCTTGACTAAGAGACCAACAGCTAAGCTGGGCTAAGTTAACAAACTTTAAAGGAAGAAGATAGCAATCATCAACTGATGTGTAAGGATGAGTCTTCTTGGACATCTTTGGTTTAAGACAAGGATTGGTCTTGTGAGCATGAATCTTTGCAAATGGAAAGAGAGTGCCATGATGGAAGCCTCCTGTGAGAGTTGCAGCAATTGAGCGGGCAGCATGGAAAGAGAGTCTGTCCATGCTGGGATATGATTATCTACAGATGTTTAATGTGTGCATCACACATAGCCCAGGTAAGGCTGCAGTGGTGCTGGAATGAAGCTGGTCTTGAGCTGGTTAGATGATGTACGTGTGTATGTATGTAGTAGTGTCTACATGGTGCCAACTAAAAGTATAGTTTGTAAAAAGTAAAAGGAACTTCAAAAAAGATTAGAAAGGTACACCCTTTCAACTAAACGTAAACACAAAGTACAACAAATTAGTAAAATATAAAACAAAAATGTTTAAATTCTGTAAAATGTATATACAGTAAAATGTAAAGGTAATGCAAGAAAATCTTAAAACTATATGATCAAAATATTTTAAGTTAACTGCATTCCTTGCAGTCAGTTTCAATCCAAAGTTGAGGACTGATAGCCAGTACTGCTGTTTGTAAATGAAGCCATATCTGGGCAATCCAGATCCAGTTGATGTTTTGGTACTTATCATCACAGGAAAGATCACCTTATCTCACAATTGGAAGATTCAAGTGTGAACCTGATAAATCCCGTACCAAATCAAAAATGGTACAATGGACTATGCCATGAGATATAAATCTGGCTGTTGTTGCAGGGGTAATGGTGGGGCTAGAGCTATGTGAAAGGCCTGTGATGATAGCAATGGACAATATTTAACATAATGCCTTCAGAGACTCAGCCAAGTAAACACTGTCTAAAGACATGGTAAAGTTGTAATATTAATGGCATCTGAATCTCTATTAGAAAATGTTTTTTGGACTAAAAGGTCCTCCGTTTATCTTGAGTCCATTGTGTATAAATGTCATAAATATACCATGAACTGCACCCCATAAAATAAATGTTATGTGATGTGATTATCCTCTGTTGCCTTGAAATGATTGTAATAGCTACAATTAATTACACCCATTGTACATATCACCTGTAATTAATGAGAACAAAACAAAGGCATATAAATATGAAAAATCATTAAGTGTCATGGAAATTATTTAAATGGGGTGCTAACGCAAATATAATAAATAAAAATTAATAAAACGGCACTTTCTCCTGAAAATACCAAAGTATGAATAATGGATTAATTATTGGCAATTCTAACAAATGGTCAAATACTGAACTGAACTGTAATGACAACTATGCAATCAATTAAGATGGCACTGACTTAATCACTGCATGACAAAGTGGACAAATGATATAGATATTCATCAGAAAAGAAAGTGAAATATACTTCAGTGAAATGATGTAACTTCAAAAATTCACCCCTGTGGCAGACAGGCACAAGAAGTGAAATCTATTAGGCACTCGTAAGTCATGTATTTTAGCAAGAGTGGAGGTATTAATGTAAGACCACAGGCCCTCGTAAGTCATGTATTTTAGCAAGAGTGGAGGTATTAATGTAAGACCACAGATTTCTTGGCACCAATCCTTGGATGCAAGGGGAGTTTATTCTTGTAGTACTTCCTTTTAAAGCAATCCAACTCTTAGCACCAGTGTTGCTAATCCAGGACAAAATGGCTGAAATATCTTTTGTTTTGGCTTTAGAGGGCTGAATATATGAGGTTACAGACATGCTCTTGCCCTATTATGATCAATTAACATGTTGGAAGAAGAAATCACGTATGAATTTAATTAAAAGGATTTGTGTGTGTGTGTGTGTGTGTATGTGTGTTCTGGATTTTTAACAGAGCTTTGAGTCATATCACTATGATGTCTGCAGTGTGGAAGTCTGTAGTGATGTCTAGCACTGGGACATCATGCTGCAAACAGATGTGTCTCAACCGGTCATCTACAAATCAAATGTGTCTCAACTGGTCATCTATGAATCAAATGTGTCTCATCTGGTCATACAAATTAAATGTGTTCAATGTTATATGTCTACCACAAGTAGATCTTGCTTGATCATGCTAACAAGGTTTTTCCAGAATATGGCCATCTTGTTAGACCATCTATATATAAATACAGTATATTCAGGCTTGTAAGTCGAGTCCAACTGCAAACAACATGGATCCTCATCTGCCATCACAGTGTGCCAGCAGATTTGGATGTTGTTTGTTCTACTGATTACTTCTAACAAACTGCATAGACCCAGATCTGTCAGTACATTTTGCAACAGCATATCCGAGTCTGTGCAGTCAGATGTTACATATTATGAGCAAGTATATAAAGTAACCATACCAACTTTATTTTATTTTTATTCATATCTCACATGCGCATGCAAGTTTGCTTCCAAAATATTTAAAACATTAAAGAATACATGCAAAATAAGGGTCAAGCCTACGGAACCTAAACTGGTTTTGTGACCCTATCAAAGTATCTGGGTGTCAAACCTGGTCTGGCTTAACTCGAAACTTTTTGATTTATGCTACTCACAATAAAGTTGTGGCAGACATAGGAATAGACAAGTGATGTATCGATGGTATGGACAGTAGAAAACCAATATGTCTTCCACCCTTGGAGTTTGAGGGAAAGATACTATCGCCATGCAGATTGCGTTTTTGATGGATGATGAGACAAAATATTTTGATATCATTAAGTTTAAATGTTTATATCTGAGCTCTAGCATGTAAAGAAATATCTTCAGTTTTAAACAGAACATCTATATTGTTTAGGTATGTTAAATACAGCAACTATATTGTTCATGTCTGTTATTAAATCAGTTATTTATCTTCATTACAGAAAATGTTAACTGTACCTAAGGCAATAATACTTCTGTCCTACACTACAGGACTTCATCAGTCTAAAATTATTTTCCAAACTGGAAAAGAAATATATGCACAAAGACGTGTTATAAACATCACTAGTTTTGAAAAATAGCTACATCTTTTATAATAATGGAATCATAACATTTTTTTGCTGTGTTTTATGAATGATACTCACACGAAAAATAATGTGCTGACTTTGTTATATGGCTGATACTCACATCAAATATAATTTGCTGACTTTGCTCTATGACTGATACTCATATCAAATATAATTTCCTGACTTTGCTCTATGACTGATACTCACATCAAATATAATTTGCTGACTTTGTTCAATGCACAATGGAGAGAATGTTGATGTACCCCTATGTTACTTACATGTGCTGTGGCCGAAATGTCTTTATTACTTTATTAAATAATTCTGTTTAATAAATTGGGATTTATTATTAGCATGAAATATCAGAATTAAAACTGACAATTCAACTGTAGTGGTAGGATCTGACTCTTTACCTGCATAATACTTACGCTGAAAGGTACTTTATAAACATCCTCTATATTGCAGTCAATTTTTAATTTGAACACTTCAAATGTAGGACAGAGAAGAGGAAACAACCAGAAATTGTAAAACCTGAAACAGTGTTATCCTGACGTAAAATTCACAATCAGGATGGAGAGTGTCAGCAGCACAGACAAGGAATTATATATAAAAATGTTTGTGATATGGATATAGAATGAAATATAATATAATTACATATAACTGAATAATTACACAACTGCAAAAATGCCCTATCCCCATTGGAAAAAATTAGTATTGAAACCTTCTCATCAATTGAGCAAAAAAATTATAAAAGAGTGGTGAATAGTGCCTTTTTAATGTTAGTTCAAAATCTCAATTTAACAAGAGGACTAAGTCAGCATAACAGCTTACGCACTAAACAGTTGACCACTTCACTAAGGTGTCCTATGTAGTACTGTAACAACACAACCTATATCAACTATCTCACAAACCATACACCATCTTGATTTGACATATTTTGCTATACCCTGATGAAAGATGTATATTCTTAATCATCAAGGAATAATTAATATACATAGTCTATCGCTCATAATCAAAGTCATCAAAGATCATGATGATGCAATCCCATTTAGCAAGTGTGATAGAAAATGAATGACTTTTTCATCAGTTTTCCCTCAAAGAGGAAGGTGGAATGCAAGAAAAATAAAATTTATCCTTTGTAGTCAATTTTTTGGTGCTAATTTGAGACACATAATACCAGAAAATACATTGCTATGGAATTCCTGCCAAAAATTCCCACATAATCCCTAAAACTGTACAATAAATTGAATTTCTGTTGTCCAAGCCCAATAACATGGAATTATGATTCAATTGATGTATCCAAAACATCATCCAACATGTCCTAGATACTGAAAACATAAAGCCCATATTCCATGTTTATCAAAATTAGAATTTTAGCGTCCTGTGGTAACAAGTTCAACAAATCTGATGCAAAATTACCTCATTACTATCCGTGGATCCTGCTAACTCTTTAGGATTTTCTAAACCTTGATGATATAAGCCCAAGTATCAAATCTGATCAAAACTGTAATATGGCTTCCAGAGTGGTGGGAAGCTCAGCCAATCAGATGTAAGTTCACTTCATTAGCATGTGTGCATCTTATTCACAAAACCAAAAATGACACATTTACCAGTACATTTATTAAATAGCTATATTAATGTATTCTCTTTTATCACATCTTTTGATATCTCCATTGAATTTTTTTTAAATTTCAAAAAAATATGCCCACCACATAATTTTTACAGGAAAAATTTCAGCAAAAGCAATTAAAATGTCAGGATCTCTTGTTTGCATGTACTATTCTCATTATCATAATCTTTCATGATCCTGAATATAAGTATTTATTGTAAGATTGATCAATAACAGATAAAAAAGGCCTAGGGAATGATAATCTTATCAATATGTTCATTATGAAACTCATCTGAGATTTTGATCACATAATCCCATATTCCAAGTTCAATCAAATTAAATCAGAAAATATGGACTCCAGATTATCAACAAGCAATTGCTAACAGATGAATGATGGATTACTGACATGGGACAGAGGATTATGTTTAACAGACAAACCATTTGGAACTACTTCTATTGTAGAAATCTTGTTAGAGGGACATATTGCTATGTCTGGGCCACTATTCTCACTTGGACTAAAACATATGTCCATCACTTCATTTTCTTGATAATCTGGAAAGATATTTTGCAAAATATTCAAATGATTTTCTTTAACAGTAGGGTCACTGTCCTCCACTTCTGAATTGTGATAATAAGAATCCACATAGGATTGTTCAAAATTATTACTGAAATCACCATTTTCATCTACAGATGTCATAGTGTTGTCATTTGTACTCACTATGTAATCATCACATCTCACGTCATTGTTATTATCACCTGTAATAAAATCAGTATGAATTATTTCATCAGTGTCAGATGTCACATGATCATTTTCAGATCTTACACTATCTACTTCAGATTTCATATGATTATTTTCAAATCTCACACAATCCATTTCAGAGCTCACATGATTTATGTCAGATCTCACACTATTAGGTTCATATCTAACATGGTCATCATCAGATCCTGAGGAGACCTCATCAAGATGGCTGCCAGCATCAAAACTAAAGTAACTGTCACTAAGCAAAGGTTCTCCAACTTCATCAAGTACTTCATCTGCACAAACATATCCACTTGCCTTCTCTGTCTTATGAAGCTTTCCACATATCTTATCGAATAATGACAAAGAATCATCTGATGCAGCATCATCCAAATCATCATCTGAAAGAGCTAATTCATCTGACTCAAAATCATCCTTGGCCTTCATCTGACCTGTTTCAATCTGCTTCTCAATGGTTACATTCTCTTGAGGCAAATTTGGTGAATCTTTTACACAAACAGAATGAACATCTTTGTCCCTCTCACAGCTGTTTCCTTTACATTCATCTAGTAGCAGTCCTCGTAGCTCTGGACCATCATTCAAAAGAGAATCAATGGATTGAGAATGCACTGCTTGACCCTGCAACTTGAAAAATTTTTTATCAAGCCTATCCTCATAAAGCACTGTGTTAGTTTTACCATTTGGAACATAATCTCCATTACCCACAGCTCTGCAGTAGTCTTCAGGCAGTAGACTCGCATTTTGGTGACCAAGTTCTGATAACAATACAAATGCAACTGGCTTAATCTCTTTCTCATCTTTGGTATCTCCGCCAGACTCAGTGTCACTGCTTGCTGAATTCATATCATTACTGGAGATATAAGAGCCATCATCTTTGTAATCAAGAAAGAGCATATCCAGCTGCCTTTGCATTGGGTCATCTTGCCCAGAAGCCAACAAAAGATTTGTTCTTGATGAATTACTATTCATACTGACTTTAGCATCCCCATTTGATATCAATGGTATTATCTTGCCAAGTTCTTCATTCTCATCCATGTCTGAAATGAGCTCAGTTGACTGGTCATCCACTATCACATGACCATTTTCTTGAGGCACATGACCATTAGATGGCATGATCTGGAAAAGTGCAAACAAATAATTTCACTTTTTAAAAATATCTGTAAAGAATCAAAAGTGATAAAATGTATCCACTGTTACAAGATTTGTATCTCTGCAGTCCTAGTTTAACATCCCCATTGTGACTCTGGTAAGGGGCTGTTGCTGTTGTTGTTGTGGGTTTAATACCATTCTTCAGCACATGATAGGCTATACATGGCAGCCACTAAAACTGGTGAAGGAAGAACCAGGGAAGAACTGCTGACCCATAGGAAGCTACTAGCAAGCTTTCTCACATACACATATTGGCTAAGCCTGAGATTTGAAACCCACATGGACAGGGCTGAGAGAAAATGATCAATTAATCCAATTTTACTGGTTTTCACTGACTTGTTTAGTTTTCTCAATCACCTCACACCAGTGTAGCCATTATGAGTTTTATAATGCATTTGCTGAATCTTTTGCATGCCAAGTTCAAACTTATAGTAACCAAGATACCAAAGAATACATAAGGAGTGGTAAATGACATGAGATTTTGAATTCAAGCACATTCATAAAAATGAGGTTACAGTAACATACTTATTTTGCTAACACAGCATTCAGCTCAAACTTGAAAATGAAGTTACTATTACATAATTATCTTTTATATGACAGTGCATGTAGTCCTCCTTACAATGGACATTACGCATCCTAAGCTAAAATGGATGAGTTAATGACCTTGCCTTAAATTTATAACACTTTGAAGACTGCGACATATGTCAAGATAAAATACCTTGAATTAATTTATTTTCATCAAATAAATTTTAATTTGCAATTTAGAAAGTAATAGTCCTGCAAAAGGACTGGAACTCTGGTTGAAAAGAATTTCGAGTTTGAGATAAGATCATTGTCTTCTTCTTTTAAATGCTGACACTCCTGACTAATAGGACTTTAAAATTACCCACTGTGGCACCCATATCAATATGAATTTTCAAATTACCCACTGTGGCACCTATAGCAATATGAATTTTCAAATTACCCACTGTGGCACCCATATCAATATGAATTTTCAAATTACCCACTGTGGCACCTATAGCAATATGAATTTTCAAATTACTCACAGTGGCACCTATAGCAATATGAATTTTCAAATTACCCACAGTGGCACCTATAGCAATATGAATTTTCAAATTACCCACAGTGGCACCTATAGCAATATGAATTTTCAAATTACCTACTAAGTGTTCTTCATTCTCATCCTTGTCTGGAATGAGCTCACCCATATCAATATGAATTTTCAAATTACCCACAGTGGCACCTACAGCAATATGAATTTTCAAATTACCTACTAAGTGTTCTTCATTCTCATCCATGTCTGGAATGAGCTCACCCATATCAATATGATGTTTCAAATTACCCACAGTGGCACCTGTATCAATATGAATTTTCAAATTACCCACTGTGGCACCCATATCAATATGAATTTTCAAATTACCCACTGTGGCACCCATTATCGATATGAATTTTCAAATTACCCACTGTGGCACCCATTATCGATATGAATTTTCAAATTACCCACTGTGGCACCCATATCAATATGAATTTTCAAATTACCCACTGTGGCACCCATATCAATATGAATTCTGTTCAGGACACCTGATGTCAGACTACAGGCAACAGGTCATCCCATAAGATCTTCTGTTCGGTTAAAAATGACAGGGATCCTATCATTTCCACTGAATGGTTATTTCCTTGGATCTTTGAATTTGTAATTTAACTGCAGCAATAGTGCATTTCAGAAAAAAATTGGTATTGCCCCACCCCCAATAAAAAAAAAATTCTCAGTATCTCTGAAGCTACTGATAATAATCATACTAAACATTTAGTGTTAAAATCCTTCTTTATATATTTTCCATTCTTTCTAATTTTGAATACTTTTACTGCAAACAACAATGACAACGATCTGCTGTACCATAATGTGGCTGCATATTAGGGTCTATTTTGCTGTTCTACTGATTACTCCTATCAAACTGTACCATAATGTGGCTACATATTAGGGTCTATTTTGCTGTTCTACTGATTACTCCTATCAAACTGTACCATAATGTGGCTACATATTAGAGTCTATTTTGCTGTTCTACTGATTACTCCTATCAAACTGTACCATAATGTGGCTACATATTAGGGTCTATTTTGCTGTTCTACTGATTACTTCTATCAAACTGTATCATAATGTGGCTACATATTAGGGTCTATTTTGTTGTTCTACTGATTACTCCTATCAAACTGTACCATAATGTGGCTACATATTAGGGTCTATTTTGCTGTTCTACTGATTACTTCTATCAAACTGTATCATAATGTGGCTACATATTAGGGTCTATTTTGTTGTTCTACTGATTACTCCTATCAAACTACACAGATCCATATCTGCCAGCACATAATGCACCAGCAGATCCAAGTCTGTGCAGTTTGCAGTTGGCCTCAACTTATGAGTGAGTATACATGGTAGTTAGAACTCTTTTTTTTTTTTTTTTCAGTTTGGTTTAGGATTTGGTTTGGTACATTATGGCACAGAAACACAAATAGGCTATTTAGTGCTGAGGCATTTTGGAGTAAAGTGCCTTGCCCAAGCACACGTTATGGTTGCTGACCCAAGCTGGTTTGACGGTAGGATTCAAACCCACACCCTTTCTGTTGTGAGTGCATCATGCTAACCACTGAGCCATCATGGCTCTCTGATGGAACTGATCTTAAAGATACAGTTTCAAATAAAATGTAGTAGTTCTTTTCCTAAAAAGGTCTCATTAATCATTAATTAGAAGTAAAATAAAACTTTGACATTTTAGGAGCCTTTGAGGTTTTTTATGTTCAAGACACAAAGCAGTTACAAGATTATCTCCATGGTGAGCAAAACATTTATTAAAAATGAGATAAAGTATGATTTTAGTTTCTAAATAAAATGAAAATAAAGATCAAGTTAATAAATAAAAAATTTTGAAAAAAAAAATGAATACCAGCAAGTGCTAAAAAATTTGCACGCTTTTTCAACTGCTAGACTGGCCTAACAAAAAAAAAATACAAAAAAGCACATTTTTTGTTTGGTTGGGTAGAGCTATTCACAATTTTTTACAACTGTTATTTCCTTTAAGTTTTTGAGCTTCTTTCAGGTTTCCAAGGTCAAAATGAAATTTTAGGTTTTTCAAGATTTTTGAGGTTTGCTTCTAACCCCGTTATAATCCTGACACCACAGTCATTACACTATATGCACATTAAAATCAGGAATCATAGTCCTGACACAACAGTCATTACACTATATGCACATTAAAATAAGGAATCATAATCCTGACACCAGTCATTATGCTATATGCACATTAAAATCAGGAATCATAATCCTGACACAACAGTCATTACACTATATGCACATTAAAATCAGGAATCATAATCCTGACACCAGTCATTATGCTATATGCACATTAAAATCAGGAATCATAATCCTTACACCAGTCATTATACACTATATGTACATTAAAATCAGGAATCATAAACCTTACACCATATTCATAATTCTACATAAGCATGTAAATCAAACTGAGACTCATGGCTCCATTACAAATCATAACACTATGACATTATTTAAAATCTGTCAGAACAATATTAATGTAAACAAAAATTTGCAGTTTGTGAAATTTTGGTAAATCTCCTTAATTCTAAGAGTTTAGGAAATATATCAGGCAAATGGAATTCTTTTTCATGAAAACCATGATGCATACTTTCTATGACTGTGATCTTGACTCGAAGGAAAAAGGAATGAGTGAGCATGTCATGAATTGTCTGGGTTTCGTAATGATTTATGCTGTATACTATAAGAATCTATCAATGGATTTATGAAATCTAGGAAAATCTTTCATCAAAACATTAACAAATTATTGCTACTACCACTGTCAGTCATCGGAAAAGTGGTATTGTAACATTATGGGATAGGTGTATCATATCGTACTGTGACATCATGGGACATACATATCATATTGTATTGTGACATCATGAGGACATGTGTATCATATCATATTGTGACATAATGTTACATACATATCATACTGAAATGTGACATCATGGACATACACATCGTATTGTATTGTGACATCATGGGAGATACACATCATATGGTATTGTGACATCAAGGGACATAAGTATCATTATCATATTAAGATATCATGGGACATATATATCGTATTGTACTGGGGCATCATGGGATATACATATATCATATTGTGGCATCGTTCAACATGTGATCATATCATATTGTGACATCATGGGACATGCAATTCATACCATATTGTGACATCAGTGGTGAAACACACCCCTAATGGGCATACAACTACAAACTCCTTTGATCAAGATCTGTCATCATATATGTCAGCAGATCAGTCTATGCTGTTTCTTTAACTAATTTCAAAACAAGCAGCATAGATCCTTATCTGCTGGTGCAATATGGGATATCAGACTTGGTATAATTGTCAACTTTAGAGTTTATAAACCAGTGTGAATTAATGCATACAAACTACAAGCAGCAAAGACCCAGATCTGCCACAGTCACATAATGTATCAGAATATCTGGGTCTACACTGTTCACCTGAAATCACAGATAGAACAATCAACAAAGACCCAGACAGCCACTGTCACATAATGCACCAGAATGTCCAGGTCTACACTGTTCCCTGATGAAACAAACAGTATAGACTGGTATATGCCACTGTCACATAATGCACCAGAAGATCGGGGTCTACACTGTACAGACTGAGATCTGCCACTGTCCCATAATGCACCAGAAGATCTGGGTCTACACTGTTCAGCTGAAATCACAGACAAAACAATACAGACCCAAACCTGTAACAGAACAAACAGTACATACTTGTATCTGCTTGTGTATTATACCATTATACCAGCTGAAGGCATATCTCAGTCTATAATGTCCTGAAATGGGTGTCAGATATAAACGATGAAATATGGGTGTTAATTATACAGGGATGAATATGCAGTGATTTCCCCACACATTTTAAGCAAGCTGGGCCTGAAGAAAGCCCTGCCACTTAAAAAAGCACATTTCAAATTACAGTGGTCATCAACTTGAGCTGATGAAGCCCAAAATGCCTTTAAACAAAAGGGGGATAACCCTAATGTAGTAAGAAAACTGTCAGTACACAGTCAAATCTCTTTTCTAATAGTCAGGCTAGTCTTCTCTTGATCAAAACAGAATGTTCCCCTATTATTATGAGATTACACCATGCTGAGAAATATGCCACATACGTCTTTTGTATCATTATCATACCTCTATATAATCATCAAAATGAATTCTTGTCTCTGGAACCTGAAACAGAATGTTCAAAAATTATGAGTAAAATACACCTACTTTAATGAATTCTATCCAATAACTTTCACATTCTTTACCCAAATAAAGTCTTATAAATACAGAAAGTCATGTGACAACCTATTCTACTGAACTATGCCAGATAAATGATCCATTCATTACCATCACAAAGTCTTATATATACCAAAAGCTATAATGTAAGTGACAAAATTAAACAGCAACTTCATGTTGTAACAAAAAGTTACTGCATAGAGTTTGGAGGTAATGTTAACCAGTCATCAATTTAATACAAATGAATTATGCAATACAAAACTTGCTACAGCGATGCTCTTGATTTCGTAAAATGTTAATAAATTCATTGCATATAAAATTTTATATTTAATGAACACTTACATTACAGAAACAACAAGTCATGAAGGCCAACTTTAAGAGACACCTTTCCATTTCATCTGGATTTATTTATTAAGTAAAATGTATTCACAATTGAACTCTCACTCATAAACAGCATTCAGTGGTAGATACAGCTCTTCCACTTTATAACAAGGTAGTAAGGGTTTATTACCATCAATTGCATTATGTATTGAACCACGTTATACTAAGAATTGTGATATATATGAAACTGTGATATACTGAAAACAACATAATATACAGAACTGCTGAAAAGTGGGCACTATCAAAATTTGTTAAATAACGGTGTTTTGAAAATGAAATGAAATACAAGAGCAAGTTTCCCCTTGTTTTCTTTCACCTTATATTGTATTACATTGGCATGATTTTGGTCACAGGGTCCATAGTAGTACCGTGTTATATCCAGAATTGTGTTATAACAAGGTGAGCTATAACAGGGGAGAGCTGTATTAAGTTGGGTTGAATTAAATTTTCTGTGTAAGAGTTGCCCTGGCTAAGTTTTAATATCAGTATTAATCTTACTGCCAACATTTACATTTATCTAAAACTATTTAAAATGAGGAAATGTATTTTTTAACAAAACTTGTGATTAAAGTGAAACCTGTCTATTTTTACAACTCTATGGTCTTAAACTAAGTAACAAGAAAAAGAAAATACAAACAAGTTTTGTATAATTGAAAATATAACTTATTCCCCAAAATACAAAGAGAAAAGAATAAAAAATAACTTGCAAGATGGTGAATGAAATCCTAAATAGTCTATCAAGTCCAAAGGTATCAAGTGATCCAAATGAGTTCCAATGGTATTCTGAATGTTGTTCTGTAATGTACTGATGTAACAACAGTACAGAAGAATCACTAAGATATGATCCCAAAGTGCCTATAAGTGAATTCACAGTAATTCCTATAAAAGTTATTAATTCAATTAATCTGAATATTTTGAGTACTGTAATTCCAATGAATGATTAAATTAAATAAATCAATCCTCTCAATGTAACTGAATAACTTCTATGACTGGTGTTTATTACTATGAATGCCTAATTCTGTGTAATAATTCTCATATATACAAAGCTAATGAGCAATACAGAGAAAAATGAAAGATGCATATTCTCTCTTGAGTGATCAAATCTATTAAACAGACAAGATGTTTACTAATCAGAAATTAGGTCAGCCTTGTCTTTCAGAATTTGTATTGAAATTGTATCATGATATTTACCTGGATGAAATAGTACTGTTCAACCCTGAAACTTATGAATGGATCTATTCACTATTTACAAGAATGACCTCTTCTTTAAAGTGCAAACTTATGACCATTGGGGAAATTAGTATTGAAAACATCATCAACTAAATAACCCTTACAAACTATAATCATGAATGATAATAGACATTGTATAGATATACATAAAACTATAAGGATGCTTAAGAGACCACACAACTCTGTCTTGTGTACTGGTGTCTTTGATATAATGGTCATAAAAATATGTGAATTTCAGAAACAGGATTAAGAATGTTGTCTTATAATGTGTCCTTACAAATAGGTCACAAAGATGTGTGAAACTTACCAAAAAAGATTCATTAATGGTGTTCAATATAAACAGGTCTCCCTTATAGAAAGGTTACAAATGTGTGTGACAGGTGTGTTAAATATAGTGCTGTCTGCTAACACAAGCTTCATTGTACTCCTTCTCCCGTAGGCAGTACATAGTTCAAAGTATAGTTGTAAAAGGCTTACAAAAACTTAACTTTGTTTTGACAATGGTTCTAAGTCTGTATTTCACAGTTTCATTAACATGAGCAACTTTACAAACATGCAAATTTAACATCAGAACACCCTCCCAGTTTTGTTGGCATGGAGATGATGACCAAAACAAATGCCATACCTCTATCTGGCTATATGCTTCTCGACGTCCTTTGATATATTGATGGGTTTTACTGGAAAAAATATTAAAAAAGTGAAATTAGGGTACTCAAAACAAATACTGGCAGCACAGATCATGCAACACGGGAATGTCTGTAATAATTTAGACACAATTTACAATCTAAAATTCTAATTTAACAGGCCATTACATTATGCTTCAATCTTTCCGACCCTATGAAAACTCGTAAGTGGCATTTTAATGCAGCATTCAATGAATCCTCTACAATTAGCTGAATTGCATTCTTTTTCTTTTCCTTTTCCCATCTGTCATATATGTGGTCATAAATAAGTTCCCACCTTAAAATCCCAGTGACTTTAATGGTAATAAACACTTTTGAAAAAGATGCAGAAATGTTCTTGTATGTAAAGGAACTGAATATAGGAATGGAGAGAATCCTGTAGTCTATCCTGGAGTACAATTCTGACTAAGCTGTGCAGATGGGAAATGTGATGTTGACTTCTCATAGAGTCTTTATCTGACTCCTTATAAATGGCAGCCAATAGCCATTTCACTATCTGAAATTTTAATGTTCACATTTGCAAGTGCCTTCAAAGACTAAACTATTTGATACTGATAAATTATTAATTTTACTCTAAAACAATTTCATTTTTCATACAAATTAATACCAAATGTTTTTAAAATTCAACTAAGCTATTCAAATGAACAATATTTTCAGAGTGTTGTGTACTGATGAAGTCTGTAGGATTTTTTGAAAGTGGCAAACTCATTTATGACCCCATATTTTATGTGTGTTTATTTTCTCACCATAGACGACTGTAGTATATATTTTTATGAAACTCGCTGAACAAAATGTAGGTCTAACACTAGAACATGTGGAAATGTGAGGGAGGCTTGTTTCATAGTTTCAGCCTCACTGAATGAAGATATCTTTAGAAGTAAAAGCTTGTAATTCCCCTTATGGACCCAGCCCCCAGTTTAGCACCATTTTCCACCGCCCCTTCTTAGAAAGGGAGAGATGTTGGAAAATGCCCTCCCTGTACATTTCTAGTGACCCCATGTAGTTGGAGACATTAAAATTGGGGCTGCCTCTTGAACTGGGTCTGCATCTTTTTAAAGAAGTTCACTGGTGATTAGGATAAATACAATTCCTGACCAAGCCAGGAGCAGATGCATGGGACCAGTGTTAATGGACCTTCAAGTCTTGAGATTCCAATGAATGAGTCCTCCAAAGAAGGTCTATGCCTCCAGAAGAGCAGCCAGAAGAATGTTCTTAATATGCTCTAGTATGACCTTAGATGTGTCTACAGCAACATCACTGTGGTGATGGAGCAGCTTTGCTGAGTGCTATGGACATGCATAAAGCATGTCATGGGGTTTTGGCAATCACCTCCATACAAGAGATTTAACACAGCTGGAGACACAGATTTCTCTTTCAGAAGGCTGATGAGAAAAGATTGGCATGTTCGGCTATGGTGACAACTCAACCACAAGTTCCAACACCTCCAGCATCTTAACTGTAATGTGAGTCCCGGTACTCATGGCAATTTCAACTTGTGATACCCAAGCATCAAGTGAGGAGATTGAAGTGGCCAGGCAGAGTTGCATATCCTGAAGTTAGCCACAGAGACCAGATGTCTCAATGTCTGGGGGAAGGGAGGGGGTTGCCTAACCAACCCTTATACTGCCAAGCAAACTCTTGGCCCTTACAAGACCTTTTAGGAAGTTCCCTGACTATAGCCAAAGGAGGTCCAAATGGAGAGCTGGGCATAAGGTAACCCTCAAGAGTTTCTCTGTAAACCAGAGAGAACTTTTTTGCCCTCTGAGTCTGAGGGTTTGGGATACAAATCCCTGGGAAGAACATGATACATTTCACTTACCACCTTATCAAAGTACTTGATCTCTTCCTCCTCCACCACCTGAGTCCATGGATTGGAGGCAAAGTACCCAAAGGGAGAAGGCACTATCTCAGCCTATTCTGCACTGAACTCATTAGAGTTCATTAGGACTGACAGGAAGTCTTCAATTCTGCTCTCACTACTGGAAGACAGAACTTTGCAACCTCAACTCTCTCAGATGCTGGGGAAACCTAGGGGTAATGAGAACCTTGTCTTATAACTCATTCAGAGTCATGTTACTATCCCTAGTGGCAGACTTGGCAGGATGATGAGAATGATTCTTGACCTTCCCTGAGTAACTTGGGGACAGCACAATCAGCATTCCTCCTTCATTCTGTCTCCAACTTATAAGCAGATCATGTCAGAACATAACCTATAACATCAGCCATGCTATGAGGCCAAGGTCATGATGTCCATGGCAGTGTAAATAGGAAGGGCAATTAATATCCCTGAAATGGATTTTCCCAGATTTTGTAGGGATTAGTGGGAAGGGGGATCCAATCCCCTTGCCTAGTCTGCTGAAATGACTTCTAATCCCCATCTGGTTTCATCAGTAGCCTGGCAAGCAGCTGTCTCAATCCAATCTGTCCCCATACTTAAACGGACCAGTGACCAGTACTCACAGACCAGTGACCGGTTCCTGGCAACCAGTTAAAGCTGATATGTGCCCAGCACTCTCCTCATATCTTATAGAACAAGATCATAGTTCTCCCATTCTGGCTCAGTATACAATTTGCCATCATTAGGCTATTAGCTCTGAGAAGGTGCTGCTTCTCCCTCACAGTAGATGCAACTACCTACCATCATTAGGTGATGGGCCTGAAGTGGGGGCTGCTTCTCCCTTGCAGAAGATTTAACTATTTACCACCATTAGGCGATGGACCAGAAGAGGGTGCTGCTTCTCCCTCACAGGTGGATGAGGCAGTGCAACTCACTCTCCACCCTAATATTTCCTTTCTTGGCAGGGACACACTGGACATAACCTTAATAGGCACAGACAGGGCTAGAACAAAATGTCAGTGGTCCAAGGGCCTTTTATGTCTCCACAGAGAATGATCCCACATGCTCTTGGGATTGCAGTGCCTTATACAACTGAAGTGTTACTCTTCCTCTGAGACCTGAGGGATTCTACGAAGGATCCATTATGTTCAGGAGATAAGGAGGAATAGGGTCTTTTCCTCCTACCCTTATACATGTGCCTGAATCTGTGAGGTCCCAAACTCCATCAGACCATAAGCAGCAAAATAGACAGTCATTTGTTCAATGACAATTAGTACAAGCAAGGCAGATGGGATGTGCATCCTTTCATTTTCTCACACTCTTCAACATACTGTTGCAAAAGAAATCTTTGAAATCAAGGAACAATAAAAAAAAAAGAATTATGATAATACTTTTTGGAAAGTTGTAAAACCTGAAATCAAATGCAGTGTAATAACAGCAATACCTTACCTGCCTCATATGGTATTAAAGATAATGATGAGTGGTGTTAAGACCTGTGGTCAAACACTGTAAAACATCAGCAATACTTAACTGAGTATGGATGACATTAAATGTAGTGAAACCAACAACACATAATATACTATAATGAATATAAAAGAAGGAGTGCAAATCTGAGTAATTCTACATGACTAGGAATATAAATATTATGTTAATGTTGTTAGGGGCAAGATAATATTGTTAGAGGCCAGTTCATGTTGCTAGGAGCTAGTTAATGTTGCTAGGGGCAATGTGAGGCAGGGAAAGTTTGCTTTGCATCAAACAACAACAGCTGAGAAATACATCAATCTCTTCTCTGGCAGATATGCTGCCATAAGGAATAATGGTAAGTCTTTCCATTTCCCCCCCCCCCCCTCTTAAAGCAAGAGGAAGACATCAGGTTTCAGAAAAAAATATTGCTTTAGAACATTACTACTTTTAAATTACTTACACAAAACAAATGAGTACAACCAGAGAGATATATAATTGCAAATTACTTACACAGAACAAAAGATTATAACCAGAGAAGCAACAAGGCAGCCTACTCCAATCATAACCTTGCCCCACAATGAGAATTCTGAAAAGAAAAATTAAAAACTTGAATATTGTGATAATTATTTTTTACACTCTAAGAGCAAATTTTGGTTTCATGGCAAATAATGAAGTTGATGATAAACTACATGATACTGTCAATTTATTGATTTTACTTTTTTGTGATGATTTTTTTTAAAAACCAGTAATTGTTTTACTGGTAGAGTAAATTCCACTATAACATGCTTCATTATAACAGAGATCTGAATAAAGTATCATTGTGGTGTGGCTCTTGAAATTTCATAACAATTTCTTGAAGCACTACAAAGCTCTAGTACTAAATAAACAAGAGTTTGATTTAACCTATTTCAACATCTTCTTGTACGTATATATGTAGGTACCAATGCACTGTTCTCTGCCCCATAAATGTAATAACCATTTCACTGTTTTAAGTATTTCTCATTTAATATCCTTCTATTAAATTTATTAACCACATTACCGAAGTCCACTATATTACACCCCACTCCACCCACAGCCTGTCATGCATAGCCATCAGGATACATACAATCTTTTCTTCAATCTTCTGAGCGGTCCTGATGTCACACAATATGATACATAACACAATGGCACTATGTGGTCACTGACCATCATGTTATGGGGAGGTTTCACTGGACTTAAATTTCTGGAATGCATCTGATAGGGAAAAGAGTCTTCTTTTCTTCACTCAAAACAACTGTTCATGAAGTCTTTAAAGTTATGGTTTGTAGCAACTATGAAATCCATAAAAGCTGGTACCCAACAAATAAAAGTGAGTTCACCCCTAATAAAGGTAAATCTTGTGTAAGAACACTGTATGAAATACAAAAGGCCGACTCAGCATATTTGCAGGTTCATCGCAATTCATTAAGACATTTTGCTGCTATTGAGAATAAACAAAGGAATTCAACATTTTAAAACATTCTTCTTCTGATAAACAGGTTAAAACTTAGTGAAAATGATTTGCTTTTAATTTAACTACAATAAACTTACATTGGGATTTTTTTTCTTGATCTAATTGCCTATATTAACCCATCACAATACATACTTATAAAAAAATCGAAGAACTCTTTACATATATAAACATCAGTGCATATAACTATATAGAATTTGAGACAAGCATAGCTGATCCTGATAGCTTGATGCTTGACAATAATTGGACTAATTTTTTTTATGGTATTTATAATTTGTTTTCATTATTTAAATATCTATCTTGGGGGCTCTTCTCCACAATATAAACAACTTGTTATCTCATCTTGGCCTTTAATTAAATTCACTGAATTTCGATTCCAATCCAGACAATGATAAGGAGTCAGATTAAAATAAGCATTCTTGTAAGTAGCTACATTTCTCTACATGCTCTTGAAATACTGCTCATTCTACCTGCTGGGCTCCCCAACAGGTACATTTGTGAATTATATAATTTTCCAAGGAGTCCTCCCCAGGCACATTACTGTAGTGATCTAAGCTTGCCAGACTCCCCCTGCCCCCAGCACATTAGTATAAAATAAACCAGCTGGACTCTCCCTAGATACAGCAGGGTATGATACAAACATGCTGGGCTCACCGCAAGTACAGTAAGGTATGATAAAAACCTGCAGGACTTTCACCAGGTACAAAAGGGTATGATAAAAACCTGCCAGGATCACCCTGGCTTCACCTAGAAATCCTTGCTTTCTTATGGTCCTGCATTCTATGCTGGCTTTGACCTGCTGCCTGGCTCTCCCAAGACAGAATCCAGGATTGGTAAAAAATATTTAAGTTTAAACCATGCTTGCTTGGCTTTCCCATGGCACATATACTAACTGAATAGTCACCAGGATATCAATGACTTGCATGAAACTGTACATACACGTTATCTGATACAGTTAGTTAAATATAATTGCTGACAAATTCTTGTTCTTTTTGTGTGCATAAAATCTTAATTTATGTAATTTTAGTGTATGCACAATTTTCACTACCTTTATAGTTATCTGAATTCACTATATGGATAAAATTTACTTGGTATTCATTGACTCAAGCAAGTGAGATAATGCTTTATGGCATTATTTAGTCAGTCAGCCAAACTGTTCATTTTATTGTCTAATAATAGATCTCTAATATTAATCAGTTACAGGAATATTAATTAGTAACATGGCCAGCGTTGATCGATGATCTATCAGAGTGTGCATTAGCAGCACTGGCGTGATGTTACATGTTCTTACTGTTTTTAAGTGGTTCATTTTTCAATTTATTTCTCATTTAAACTGAAAATGAAATACTACAAAACAGTGACCACATGTAACAAAGCTATTCCTAGTCTGAGGCTCTATTATAACAAGTGAATTAAGACCATGAACTGAACCACAGAATGTATCACTACAAACAAGTATAACTATTGAAATTCATATAAATTTACATGTAACCAGTTTTAATTTACTGAATAAAAATGTAAACTTTATTCTGCCTAACTGTATATGCTCTTATGAAGAGAGATTTTAGAAAATGATTTTTAAAAAAATATTTAACTTTTATAAAAAATACAGATGGGCTGATTGTTTTTTAAAAATCCATTTATGCAAGTCTCGGGGAATAATTTTTCATGCATTCTTCATTCGGACTAGGGAGTAAACAGTCTATTTGACCCATGTGATGGTGTAAATGCTTGGATTGGCCATACAATTGTTTAAGACAAGTATCCAGTAATTGTATCTCAACTCACTGAAGAGTTCCCAAACATCTAAAAATTCTGGTAAAAACTGATTCAATTTACATATAGTTTCCATTATCATGTGGGAGCTGAAAATTCCAAGCTTCTGCACAACTTTCATCAATATTTGCAAAATTTAATGGCTCTATCCAGTCAGGGAATAAACCTATTCTTTCTCCCAACTTTTTCAGAATTTCCTGGTAGCATGTGAAATCTGCTTGTAAGTTTAAGGCTCTCTTAAATGACTTTTTTTTTCAGCACCCAAGAAGAGTGGCCAGAAGCTGGTATAACCCTCAAGAGGTGGTTAACTGTGAACAGTCATTTTCTACTGTTGCTTTAAAAATTTGCCTCAAATAATAAATAAAATTCCTTATTTTAAAGGGGTAAGATCAAATGAAAGAAAATACAATGTTTAAAATAAACTGCTGAAATAGAATATGATGCAAAATAGCTGGAAAGTTTGCAACTTGTGCACCCCTGCAAGGAGAAAATTATGAAGTAACAGGGTGACAGTTTTAACATTATGAATGCTATGACCATTAGAGATTCAGTAATGCATACTGTTTGCATTAATAAAGGAAAGAACAGTATTGAATTCTTAAACCTTGTGTAAGAGGAACTTTCTTTGCCCATTCATAATGCCATCAGAAAACAACAAAAGAAGTGTAATGTTATAGCAGATCTTGGTAGACATAAAAATTCCTGTACAAATTAGCCATTTGTACAAATAATCGTGAATTTTTTCCTCCAATCATTGTGGGTAAAACTGGTCCAATGTTATGCTTTTACTAGTTAAACCCCTGCAGCAATGAAAATTATTTTGAAAGTAAAAATCTAAAACTAATAATATCCATAATACCTTCAGAAAATTATTATCATATCTTTAGGAAGTGTTTGCCAAATCATCAAGCATAGATTTATCCCTTGATAAATATGGTAAATACAAAAATACCAGTATTGAGTGAATACCTTGTATGTAAATACAAAAATACCAGTATTGAGTGAATACCTTGTATGTAAATGTAAAAATACAAGTATTGAGTGAATACCTTGAATGTAAATATAAAAATACCAGTACTGAGTGAATACTTGTATGTAAATATAAAATACTAGTACTGAGTGAATACCTTGTACGTAAATATAAAAATACTAGTACTGAGTGAATACCTTGTATGTAAATAAAAAAAATACCAGTAGTGAGTGAATACCTTGTATGTAAATATAAAAATACCAGTATAAAGTGAATACCTTGCATTGAAATACAAAAATACTCATACTGAGTGAATACCTTTTAGTGAGTGAATACCTTGTATGTAAATATAAAAATACCAGTATTGAGTGAATACCCTTTCATATAAATATAAAAATACCAGTACACCACTCATCGATAACTCGCTCCCTGATAACTCGTGAACCCGCTTATAATGCGGGGTCAGGCGTGGATCCCATTTTTTAAAACCAGAAATTACTCAAAAAATAGATCCCTATTTTATGAGCTTTATGGAAATCTCTATCAAAATTAGCTACAAAAACTTTGATATATCGCTCGTTTTATCATCGAAAACGGTGGATAGGACCTGGAAATTTTAATCAACATTGTGAAATACCAAATTTAAAAATAAGTCATACAATTTTTTTACATTTTTTTTCCAAGTGACATTCCTAGCACACCGCAATTAATGATATGTAAGGAAATTTCAATCAATGAAAATGTCACTTACGTCGAGTGGAGGCAGTACTTTAATAAATAAATACAAATTAAATAATTTTTTTATCAATTGAAATTTGTGTTCTAGTTCTATCTTCTAGTTCCTTTTAAGTGTAATCATCATAAATGCAATGTGTCCTCTTGTAATTAAACGTAAAATGTGTCAATCTACTGTAACAGCTATGTCTGCGAGCATTTCTCTGAGAACCAATTTAGGTGCCGACCGTGTTTTGATAACTGACTTGCAGAAGTATTTGTTGCATTGTTGCACTGAATTAAAAGCTGGCCTCCTTTGTATTATCATGTTAATTATGTCTTTTGAATCAAATAATGTAGGTGAAAGAAGAGAAAAGTTAAAAGGCACGAAAATCCTACAAACTTAAAATCTAGCTGCTCTGGTCGTATGTCGGGTGAACTCACTTCAGTTGATCAATTGAACACTGTTATAAATGTTACTGTGTATGTAACATAAACTACCTTAAATTAACTGACTCATTGGTAACTGTGATCAAAGATAGCACGGCAACCAAGCGAAAAGAATACTATACTTCGTAATATAAAGAACTTGGTTTCACAGATATGGACCATTGTGGGCAAGCGAGTTTTAGAGAATTCCTCAAGAATGACAAAAAGTTTCATTATTACTTCCAATGAAATCACGATATCAATACTGTACTAATTGAGCAGCACAAAAATTGAGATCTGACGTAGACGATTGTCTCACGAAAATTTTGCTTGCTTTTTGAACAAAAGGAATCTTGTTTGGTGGTTTATCAACAGTTAGTCTAGTTCCCAGCTCTATTCACTCCCAATTTGGCATGATACAATGCCATACCACTCCGGGAACCAGACTCATCAAGAAAACAAAAAGCAGTGACGTAATACACACGTTTTCGTGTAAACGTAATGGTTGTTGAAACCAGTTGGAACGATCTTTCACATGTTGGACATTTTGAAAATAAATGTTATTTAAACAGAATAACGAACAACTTCATTAGAAAAAGTGTGTTATTAAAAGTTTTTATCGACGTGAACATAAAATGAGGATTCAGTCATTAAACAGCAAAGTTCCCTAACCCCGCCCCCCCCCCCCCCACTGCTGTTTTCTCTATGTCCAAGTGACTTTTTTCAATTTTTGGAGGTTCCTCGGTAACTTGCACCCTCGCTTATAGCGCGGTCTATGTTTGTGGACCCCGTTGTGCGCGAGTTATCGAGGGAGTGGTGTATTAAGTGAATACCTTGTATGTAAATACAAAAATACCAGTACTGAGAGAATACCTTGTAAGTAAATATAAAAAGACCAGTATTGAGTGAATACCCTTGCAAGAAAATATAAAAATACCAGAACTGAGTGAATACCTTGTATGTAAATATACAAATACCAGTATTAAGTGAATACCTTGTATGTAAATACAAAAATATTCTTACTGAGTGAATACCTTGTATGTAGATATAAAAATACCAGTATTGAGTGAATACCTTGTATTAAAATATAAAAATACCAGTATTGAGTGAATACCTTGTATGTAAATACAAACATACCAGTATTAAGTGAATACCTTGTATGTAAATATAAAAATACCAGTACTGAGTGAATACCTTGTACGTAAGCACAAAAATACTCGTACTGAGTGAATACCTTGTATGTAAATATAAAAATACCAGTAGTGAGTGAATACCTTGTATGTAAATATAAAAATACCGGTACAGTCCTACCCACTTATATCGACATCACTTCTGTCGACAAGCCGCCTATTTTGACAAAAAAGCAAAGTCCTGTTCCCTTTGTCTACTATTACTACCAAAATTGTCATGCTTATGTCGACGTCGAGATAAAAAATAAACGTACATGTCGACAGAAGCCCTTGGTCCCATCTTGAACAAATCCTTTGTTTTCTAATCATTTATGTCGACAAGCTGCCAGTTCCGACCCATTCTTTGTTCAACAATTAGTTGATCTTGCCGCCAGGCTTTAATTTTCCTGCCTAATCATTTATGTTGGCAAGCGGCCAGTTCCGACCTGTACTTTATTCAACAATTAGTTGATCTTGCCGGCAGGCTTTAATGTTGTGGTCGGATAAAAAAACAGGCTTTTGTTTGGTCCTATAAAGTTGGCAGCTTGTGGCGACTTAAATAAAAGCAATGAAATCTGATCGGTTCTTGCATTTTCCAAAGTGATTGGTGATTCAAACAAGTTTATTGTGCTGTGAAATTTCCTTTTAACTTTATTTATATTTACGATGGCTACCAACGGCAGTGTAAAACGCAGATTAAATTTACAGTCTCTGGAAACTAAATATCTGGCTGTTAAGGAAGCTGAGGGTGGGGCATCTCGCAAAGATGTCTGTGAAAAATTTTAAATGTATACCACTGGAGCTGACATTGTTACAATATTGTATTGTAAGAATCATTTTCTTTTAATACCTCATTAGCATGTATCAATGTATACAATATTATGCCTTCATATCAGCTGCATATCTCTTGTTCGCTTTTATGTACTTTTTGCGATGACTTCTGTAACTAAATACATGTACTGTTTAAACCAACTTGTCGACAAGTTTTCATTTCCCTGTGAATAGCCCCATCCCCTTGGAAGCCTCAATAACATGGGAACAGATTGACCAAAATCTAGGCCAATTTAAGTACATGTACTTGAAGCGTGTAAATAACAACTATGCAACCATGTGCTTATGCCGATATTGAAAATCGTAGTGAATATTTTTATATCAGTATGTGACTGATGCAATATTTTATTGTGGATTTTATTACACAGAAGTAACCAAAATGTAATTTGTCAATATACAAGTGTATTTCACACTGGTTTTGTCTTCATGTAATCAAAATTTGCATTGTTTTCTCAAAGCGTAAATGCTACTGACTGACGACGGGTCACCCCTTACTAACGAATTTAACTTGTATCTTTTTTTCAGACCCCCCCAACACTTATCTCGACATCCGTCTATGTCGACAACATTTCCTTGGGCCCGAGGATGTCGACATAAATGGGTAGGACTGTATTAAGTGAATACCTTGCATTGAAATACAAAAATACTCATATTGAGTGAATACCTTGCATGTAAATATATGTATCGATTGCATCTGTGGGTGGTCCTTCCCCTGCTGTCGTTCTTGCAGTAAGCCAAACTTTGTAGCGAACCGCTGGTATCAGTTTTATTATCGTATAATTGTGCATATGCCGCTGAACGGAAATTGAAGTCAATGGAGGAACTGAAAGAAAATGAAAATTCACAGATCACTATTAACAGCTTAAATTCTTTCAAGAGGATTAGACTTTTGGGCAGGACAATACTTGCCACATTCTTGCCTGTAACTTTTAACCCCAGGAGTTTAATGTCTCTTTAAACACCATTGTAAACAATGATTAGTTTCTTAGTGTATCTAATTTATAAATACATGTAGTGTTTGTAAACATATTCTAACAGATACGTAAATGAAACAAGCCTTCTAATTAGTTAAACATAACATATTTATAGCAGTTAAATTTACAATATACTGATGGAAAGACTGACATCACTTTGATATCATAATATTCTTGGTGACTGACATCACTTTGATATCATATTACTCTTTGTGACTGACATCACTTTGATATCATATTACTCTTGGTTATGTCATGCTTCAGAGAATGATAGATTTTGCATGCTGTGCTCCACAGAATGACAGATTCTGTGTGTCAAGCTTGACAGAATGACAGATTTTTAATGTCATGCTTCACAGAACAACAGATTTTACATGTCATGCTTCAAAGAATGACAGATTTTGCATGTTGTGCTTCAAAGAATGACAGATTTTGCATGATATCCACTTAAAAATGCATTAGAATGTGGACAAAAAATCTTTTATTTTTGACTGGGTGCAACACTGACAGCTCTACTGGCAATATGTTCTCTTAATTTACAGCAGTAAAATACCACAGACATCCTCTAAACACCATATCCAGGATTGTTATCCCATCATTGGAGAATTAATCCTTTATAGCAAACTTTAAATGACTTTTCCTGCTTTTCCTTGATGCAAACACTGCTAGCAACATGGCAGATAAAAATGTCTTCATCAATCATGAAAAAACATATGTGGTGTTATCAACAGCATTTTTATGGACTAGGCATATTCTCCCAAAGCTGTATGTGGACCTGGCATATTTTCCCAAAGCTATATCTGTTCCACATAGCTTTCTCACATGGGTAATCTATGTCACATATACTTATTAATGAAACTAGTCACAGAGTAACAGCTAAGCTGTTGAAACCAAATTCCATTAGTTAATACATGAAATTGATTGACAAATGATGAAGTAGAAGAAACGAAAACATCATAAAAGATACATCAACATCTTGAGAATGTTTTCATGCCAAACAACATCAGGATACACTGTATGGCTCCTAAGATATATTAGTTAAAGGCAATCTCCAAAGCGAAGAGC
>JAECUM010012273.1:0-40473 GCA_016617855.1 Megalonaias nervosa
ATATATGGCACACTTCAGAGTAAGCATGATCCTAGTTAATTAAGGACAGCAACTGTCATATATAATCAAAATAACTGAACGATCAACATATTTGCTTTTAGTTTCCTACTGCTAAGGGACCGCTTCTTGACAAAATCCTATCTGATCATTAATGCGACTTTGACTACAATGAGCATGAACTCAACACAAAAACCTCCTGCAATAATACACTTTTGTTAGTGCTGCTTATTCATTATAACTTTTTTGGGAACAGACTACAGCATATACATGGACCGTATATGCTCTATTTTTTGCATCTACTTATATTTTGGAGGTGCGCCGTACTTACCATTATACTTTTTCGTTATAGACTAGTTTGGTAAGTGTGTCTCGAAATTACGCCCCTTACATTTACATGCTCTCCGCCACAAAAGATAATAAAAGTATAAACCGCCACTTCCGGGGAGCAATTCCCAACAATGGCAAGTGTACCAAGTTCAAGTTTCCGTGAAAGTAGTCTCTGATATGAAATATGCAATTAAAGAATTTCAGAAAGAAGATGTATTTTGCTAGTGAATACTGAAAGGAAAATATTATATTGTGGAAGTTTCACCATGTTATTAAGTTTATATATTATAGAATAAACTTTTAGGAATAAAAACTCAATAAATGGAACGTTTTATGAGCGCAAAAGAGCAGGAGTGCTCATTGACTTTGACAGTGTATATTCCCCAAATAAACAGTTATTGCAGATAATTTAATTAAGACTAAAACTAAAAGACATTTATTGATTTATTGTACAGTTATTGAATTAGAGATTTAACATTTTGATGTTACATTTTATGCATAATTTTAACTGCATTTATCGCAGAGACCCATTACTAAGTTTTGACTTCACAGAAAATGATGACACTTGACTGGAAACATGTCAGATGTGGAAGTCATTCATGTCTGTCTGGTAATTCCTTAAAAAACAGCTCCATTGAAATGAAATTTTCTCTTGCAAATTATTGGTCAAAAATAATATTGACTTACCCCCTTTTATCCCCTATCTGAATAATGAATATTAACTCGTTTTCTTGGATACAGCTGGAAAACTAAAACCAATACGACAAACAAAGGTCACTATGCAGCGAAGGAACCTCTTGCAGGTTAGTCTATATGCCGATTCCAAAGTTACTTTCAGGATCCTTTGAAAGTATGTCCCAAGACGCGATATGGCACAGTCTCAACAATATTGAATGAAATGCATATAAATTGCATTTATAGCAACCTAAATTACACATAACTGTAATACAGGACTCAAAGGAATATATAAGTTGCTATCATAGGATAGTTCTATAATAAAAACAAAACAATATAATGAGTTTTGTGGACTTTAAATTGTAGAGTGTAACACACAAATGCTTGTCTACTGTTGTCCGAGTACTGTCATGTTGGAAAAAAGTTTTTGTCATAATTAGTAAATAATGTGGGTTGCAGTTTTGCCTAAAGAAATATAGCTCCATTTGCATAGAGAGTAGAAATTAAGAGTCAGTTCACGTGATGAGATAGTAACGAATTCTCTCCGAAGAATATGTATTTCTTGGACTGGATAGTATTTTTTTGTCCTTTTATGGCATGTTTAGAAATGTTGTAATACGAAATAGTGCTATGTTCATCCTGAGACCTCCAAAAGAAATGCATCAAACGACATTTGTGATTTGTTGAGCTTGTGTCTGAAATGCTCGACATTGATCATATCCGGGTTTTGAATATTGAATACGGGGAGATTTCTGTGTGATCTTCTTACAGCGACTTTCATGACCGAGTCGAAAATCGTGAAAATTTAACATCCCGCAGAGTAAGAGAGAACAATATCATCTCATCAAGTGCCAAAATCGTGAAGAGTAAACATGCAGTCAGTTCCAAAATAGTACATTCATGAAAATTTATCAACGCGGACATTTCCCCAAAGGCAATGTTATGTTCAGTTTATATTTATAGCAAATTCTTTGCGATAGCAAAGTCAAGGTAGAGAATGCGCTATTATCGCAAGATCTTTAACTATATTTTTCCATTTCTTCATTTTCTGATGAGAAAACCGTTCAGAAATGTTACAAAATCAACCCAAGTAAGCTAACTGTTATACAATTTGTCTCTGATAAAAATAAATACAAACTATTGTCTTCGACCTAGCAGTTATAAGATTTCAACACTCTAACATCACACGGTAAATGGAAAAATTTTCAGGTACTTGACCGAATCGTCTACCTTAACGTTTTCGCGATTAGATAAATAAATTAGCATTCAGCTACTCTACACTCTTAATTAATTTTTTGTTTGTTGTTACGTTGTCAGAACAAAAATTCATCCTGCGTCCTAGTAACCAGGAATGTTTAAGACCACTGAACCAACATCCATTTCAATACTTATTTAAGTATGTGTGATATTTTACGGTTTTTATATGAATAAAAGGATATAAATTCTTACAAAGGTTTTTTATGTTAATGTCATGATGGCGTGGCAAGTGTTTTTCTATGTATATCTGTATAAACTTTATGTCGGATTTAATAGTTAAGATTACTATGCTCCCCGGAAGTAGCTGATGGACCTGCGTTGCAAGAATAAGGGAGGTAAATCATGTTATCGAACTGGCCCGTACCGGAACTTCGGTAGTTTCCGTTAGTAAATAATGTACAGAAATTCCTTGATAAGCTTGTTATGGATTTAATTATATTTTGAGCATTCCTGCACTCTTCATAAAAAAATATGAATGAATTTTACAAAATTATTGTGTTTATCACAAGTTAATTTATTTTTTTAAAAACCAAATACAGTTATATTTACGAACCCTGAATTTCAAATATTGCACATGTGACGTAAGATTTAATGGCGGCCAAAAGAGATGCTATGAAAGATACTCGGGCAAAATCCAACTTTTCTGATTAAAAATAGAAATAATGTCATTTTGTTGAGTTATTTTTAGTGTATGCTAATTTGTTAAGTTCATGTATTCCTTTGTACGAAGAAGAATCATCGTGAGATTTTCAGGAGAACTGTTGTTTTTTCTTTGACGTTTACGTAATTTCTCTAGTCCACTGGAATTTCTCGTTCGTTCAATCATTGTTACTCTCTGCTAAATGTCTTGACCAGGTATTGCCATCCCGCTCAGAGTTTCCATTTCTGTTACTTTAATAGCGTACCAAGTAAATACTTTCTATTTTTATCAACAAGCTATCTCTAATGTCGATCTATTTTACAGGGTTTCAGCTATAGTGTAGACATAATCATCCCACTCTAGTTACAGTGTTTAGAAGACAACATACAGAAATGTATATTCATATGACAAATTCGTCTACTATAAGGTACTGGCCATTTCATTTTCGAGAGGAGGAGGGACTATGCTTTTCTTTCGAGCATAAATATTTTATTTTCTTTTATTTTTCTCAAGACAAGTCAGTTTTCCTCTTCATTGAACATAACACTGTGTTATTTTGCTATAAATCAGAACAATACAGTTTTCAGTTACATGAGCGCTGTAATTTAAAAAAAAATACCAGGCCTCATTAATTTCAGTTGTTGGTCCCTATTATAATTCCGGGATATGTTGTTACTTATCACGGTAATTAAGAAAACCCGCAGTACAAAATATTTTGTGTTATCAAATTGTAATATATATCCTTTCGTTTCTTTCATACGATAGAGTGGGATAAATCTTCTTCGTACACATGAATACATTTCCTTAACACACGAGCATAATCGAAAAGAATCTCTGATTCAGTGTAATGTTTTTTTCTGAATGTAAGGAATGCCTAATGTGTTGTATATCAAAACTGTTGATTATTTCATGAGAACGCTATAATATCATTTCGAAAACTTTTGTCCTATCTGTTCAAATGTCTGTACATATGTTCGCCGGTGGATCCATCGATCATTACATGTCCTACATCATCTGGCGTAATCATTGAAAACTTGGTAATATAATTTCCCACGTTGTGATTTAGTGCTATAGGAAGAATAGGTCTGGCTTCAGACCTTGGGGCTCCAAAAGAATTGGCAAAATTTAAAGTTTCTCAAAACACTTGATCACGAACAATCATTACAATAAATTAATGAAATGCTTAACACAAATGGGACATATGATGAACAAAAATATGACATGATGATCGCCAATATAATATATGACGAACACCAGCATGACACATGAACACCAATATGACATATGATGAACACCAACATGATATGATGAACAGTATCTCATAAAGTATTTCGATACAAGAGTGTTGTTGTTGATGTTGTACCGAAGGCACAGCCAAATTTTCGTGAAGGTGGGAGTTGAATTATATAAGCCACCCCGTATTTTAATATTTTTAATTCAAACAATTTCATTATAAGAGAATGACAGGTTCTACTGTTTTATTGTGCGTTAATATTGCTTCCTCCGGATTCAAAAAGCTATGCAATTTAAAAACAATGCATCATTTTTTCTGAGCTAAGAATTGCCTCATTTGCATGCTTGTATCAAAGGTCAATGGGATTATCAGTGATCCAACAATTTCCATTCTGAACAATAGAGATACAGTTATTTATGTATTTGTTAAACCCACACATGTTATTGTCTTATAATCTTGTAATTCTTGAAAAAAGTAACTTCAGGCATGTGGATGCATAATCGACCAAATACACCAGTATTCACATTAATGTCGAGATTTTCGATTGTTTTTGATTTGTTAAGAAGAAAAGAAGGAACGTGAGAAATAGTTGGGAAGAAAAGAACGAAGAACTTATAACTAAAGCGCCTATATAGAATTGAACACGCTTTCATGGTTGTACTTCATTATATATGTGTGTGTGTGTGTGTGTGTGTGTGTGTGTGTGTGTGTGTGTGTGTGTGTGTGACTTCATTGTTCTTTATTGTGTGTGTGCGTGTGTGTATGAGAGAGAGAGAGAGAGAGAGAGAGAGAGAGAGAGAGAGAGAGAGATTTAAGCAAATAATATTGATGATGAATTAGACTGAATTATTATACATCCTTGTAATCAGTGCACCTTCGAAAACAAACCATGCATCGAACACACACCTAGAATATAACCTCTGAGTCTAAAACTTATTTGAATGGAACACAAACCTGACCTGATCGTTTATGGATGCATATAAATAGGAGCAGCAGGGAGGGTGAACAGACCATTTTGTTTGGAGACCTTATTTATGAAAAATAAACCTTCCTACGAAAATGAAATCTCAAGGTCAAATAACGTTAAACCAAAACCTGTTAGGCCATGAGATTTCTCTAATTGGGTTAGCTCATTTTGTTACATCATCGTTTTTATATGTTTCGTTTACGCGCTGGTCACTCAACGCTGGTCGTTCACCCTCCCTGCTGCTATAATTAACCAAAGATTTTATCCAGACCTATACGATATCTAGATCTTGGGTCATGTAAATTTATCGTTATAAATCCGAACGGAACAGCTTGTGCTTTTGAAAAGAAGTTTCTAAACTTAATCATGTCCATGTCCCCTGAACACCATGTATAATAAATATTTTGTAAAGTATAATTATCTACTCCATTAAACACAATTAAGATATTGCAATTATCTCTGATCACTTCTGGAATTTGTGTGTATTTCTGAGTTAAATAAATCACGTCTGTATTTTTGTGACGGCCTCGCGAAAATTTCCGAGCTGGATTTGATTGTTTATCCAGCATTACATCGTCGTATACTACGAGATTATTGATACATCCATCAAGATCATCTATGGATGGAGCTTCATCGATATCGGTAATAAAATCAATAACATCATTATCTTTATCAGGACACGTCAGCGACTTTGCATTTTCATTAAAATCTTTAAGTACTTCGTAACATCGTTGATCATCTACAGATGGTGCTACTAAATATAATTTATCCCACTTGAGCCATCGCATTATCAGATTAAGTAATAATTGCGTTTTACCAGACCCAGATGGGCCAAGTATAATTGCTCTGATGGAATTTGGTAGCGCTGGATGATGTTTGACTGGTTCTTGTTTTCGTGTCGCTGAGAAGTCAATTATATCCATATAATAATATGGATTTATATTGTGTTCGATATAGAGCATCCACCCCCACCATCGGTGGGACCAGTGGATTAACGACAATAATAACAAAAAATAACAGGCGCGCACTTACAGGCAAGTGTGTAAAGTGTGGTACAAAAAAATACAAATTTATTTCATCAAAGACAGGTGGAGATATCGCTGCTTCGTTAGGTAAATTACCAGGAGCTCCATGGGCAAAGTATCCTGGTGAGAAACATTTACCTGGATATAATTATTGTGGTCCAGGAACCCGACTTGATATTCGACTTGACGAACGAGATCAACCAAAACCTGGAGAGTATCCAATAAATGCAACTGATCAAGTGTGTCACGTTCATGATGTCGCGTATAAAAGTAAAGATTTGCAACAACGACATATTGCAGATGTAAAGCTGATTCACGCATTAAATTCCATAAAAAAATAAATCTCTCAGAGAAAAACTTGCTAGCTTTCTAGTAAAATCTGCAATGAAAGGTAAACTAATGCTGGGGGCTGGTAATTAATCAACTGATTATTATCATAATAATGGAATCTGTTTATTATAGTCGAAGAGGATACTGGAGAGGTAAAGCAGCGATTAGTAAACTTGCTGAAGCAACAAAAGTCTCACGTGCTGTTGCTGCAGCGTGGTTAGTACGACAGGCAATATGGCAAATTTATCTACCACCATCTAAAAAAATTCAGTATGCACATTTTGATGTCAGTACCCCTAATGAAGTTCATCAAGCAGATATTTCGTTTTTACCACACGATACCATTAAAACTGGCAGACGTCAATCTCGCACATACAGATACGCGTTAACTGTCGTTGACGTTGCAAGTAGATATAAAGAAGCAGAACCACTGTCAACAAAAACAGCAACTGAAGTTGCATCTGCGTTTGAACGAATTTATCAACGTGGTGGTCTACGATGGCCAGTTATTACAGGTTGATCCTGGCAAAGAATTTCTTAGTGCAGTATCATCGTTGATGAAAAAACATAACGTTAAAATTAGACGAGGACACACTGAAATTCATCGTGATCAGGCAATCGTTGACTTATTTAATCGGACACTTGCTGAGCGGTTATTTGGATATCAATATGCTAAGGAAATATCCACTGATTTTAAGTCCATGGAGAGATCTCGTGAATGGGTTACAATGTTACCAAGTGTGATAGCTAGATTGACTGCGATCGTTGATGTTATATTAACAATACCCGGCGAGATGTGACGGCCTGCACGGTATGGATCATTTTTATGTTTAAGCATAACCGATGGCGGGACTATTTTTCTCCATGATTCAAGTATTTTTGGAAAATGTTCGTTAATAAGATCAACGACTGATTTTTTTAGTTTAACAGCATCAAATCCTGGTATCATAAATGTTTGTAATTGTTCTTCTGTTATTTTATAATGATCAAGAAATATTTGTTTCCACCTTGATTATACTTTTATAATATCTAATTTTTCTTCTTCACTAATACTATCTCCTAATCTAGGATTAGTTGCTCCTAAAACAATACTTCGATTAGCAAAAACCAAATCTTCGATGACTGTATTTAAGTGTTGTACCGTTTCAGTTACCTGTTGTTTTATATCGTCGATATAATTCTGTGATAATGCTGAAACAAGATTTTGTAAATTACCGAACAAACGTGTGTATTCAGAATTAATTGGATCTAAAAATTTTTGAATACCTTTCTCATAAACTATTTCCTTTTCACGACGATCTGGTCCTACTATAATAACATCAAATAATGCAGTCCGATGCGCAGGAATTACTATATCATTATGTGGATCCTGATTAAGAAACTCAAATATGTATAAATCTCGATATTCTGGACGTTTTATAAATATCCGCCTCGTTGTAAGAAATTCTTCCCGCGCTGGTTCTGGAATTCCATTTGACCTTTGGTCTGGGGGAACATCAGGCCATCCTAACACTGATTTGATTGAACTTTGATAAATATCTACAACATAATCAGGGGAATTTATTTCAATCGCCGCTGATAATGTTGGTTCGTAAACAGTAATTGCTATTTTGGATTCTTTTCCTGTAATAGATTTAATTCTACGTTGGAACTCATCATTAATCTGTTCTATTTGATAACTGCCCGTTGAAATTCCAACAACTTGCCAATCGAGGAGTTCCATCAGGTTTATTCTTATTTGCAAATACAAGTGAATTATTTGCTGGTAGTCCACCAAACGATTTTGACTTGATATTTGGCCAGCTATGATAAACTCGTAATTGTGCTAATGCTATTTCACTTGCTGGAATTGCAGTTGGAAAGTTAACGCTAAATTCAGGATTGGTCGAACTTAATGATATCATTGTAGTTTTTGACGGCGTTGTATTAGTGACGATCTGTTGTAATAGTTCTGACGTTGGCATTATTATTTAAAATACTCTGTATTTAATTATTTTAATAGAACGCAGAGCGTTCCCTCGGGGACGTTTTGATCATTTGTTTGGTGACTTCGTCACTAGAATCGCTAGCGATTCTGAATGCTTTAGCATTAATTTTTATTATCGTTATGAACTCCTCATCGGATATTTTACCATCACTGAGATAAGCCGAAAGATACGATGATAGTTTAATGCATGCAGACACCGACGAGTGTAGTTTTATTATATACTCGTGTAATTTTGTGTTTGTACATGTAGCTATCTTTTTTGCGATAATACTAATGCCAATTTCATGATCAAATCCAAGTCCAAAATAAAAAGGCAAAGGACTCATAAATAGTGCGCAATAAGTTTGACACGAAGGGTCTACGTCCACTACCTAATGATATGATGGGTCTACGTCCATTACCTAATGGCTCCTTTGATTACTAAATAATTAGGGGTTACGAGCGCCTTCTTGGCCCTGGGCGGTCGATCATAAATTTGTAATAGGCGCCGCTCGACGCGCGTTACCCTTCGTCAGGGTACAGGGAATTGATTTATAAAAGATTAATTCAAAGCTGATTATGCTAATGGATTAAAATTGGGAAAATTTTGTAATAATGTAATCCTGTAAACAAAGAACATGAAAATTCCACCCTTCCGGGGTTGTTGGATTAAAATTGGTATGTAGCCTTCCACATTACCAAGTTTTGAGACTTGGCACAAATGTGATAATCTAATCAATGATTATAACACGTTTTTAAAAGCAAAAAATACGAAGGAAACACATTCATGAAACTTTTGATGTAAATGATCTTAGTAACTGTGTCCCATACCAATAACTTCCTTATGTCTTTGCTATGGTTCATGTCATCTCCTATTGGAGAAGAGACTTGCAGTGTCAGTTACAAAAAGTTGACAGTACAAATCTGTAATTGTCATGAAAATCAAGAATATTCCTGAAGGTATAAAATCACACCTGATATTTTTATTTGACTACATTAAAAGGTTTCTGTTTAATTGCGTTAACAAGTTTGTGACAAATAAATGTGTCTTAAGATAAAAACAGAAACTCGGAAATTTTAAATGTAAAAAGATATTAATAAAATAAAAAATCTGATAGGGCTAAATTTTCATAAACTTAAGTCATAAAGATAAAGCCAGCGTTAAGAGCTTTGATTAGTCAATTTTCTAGTAAGACTTAAATCTCAACCAATCCGATCGCTGGATTATATACTTCAGTTCATTGACATACTTATTTTATGTTAGTGAAATTCAGTCTTGCCTGTCTAAATAATGCACAGTAAAACGCATAATATTTTGATTTCTAAAACAAGATGATTTTTCTAACTTGTGCTTATTATCTTACCGGCGACGTACAGTCGTTCTGTCGCACGGACGGACAAGAGTAAAACTAGAGTAAAACTAGATGCTACTCACAACACCTTGCAGTAGGAAAATATGAAACAACAATTCAATCTATAGCTGCCTTTCAGTCAGGAAGATTTACCTTTGTAATGTGTTACGTGTGTATCAGTCTATTAGCGCTCGTTCTAACAAGCAATTATTGAATACTATAGTCTAACACACTGGCATGGTTTTCGAAATTAAATATCTCTGTTATAAAATAATTCAGAGCTTTAAACAAAAACAATGGCCTTATAAGAAATGGAGCTAATGTATTCAACAAACATTGCAGAGCGAAAATATATGCGGAAATGCAACGCCAGGCAAGCAGAAAAGTAGGATGAAGTTAAAACAGAAAACAAACGTTATCTTCGTTATAAAAATATTTTATACAAATTTCCATGCTATGCATATTTTATAAACAAGTATGAATCATGAACTTTAAAGCCCACGTGTTTTGTTTTCTCACGTGACATTTGGAATACATAATTTACAATACAATCTTGCAACATACAGATAATCTCTATGCAAAAATTCGATAAACAATTTGATCAATTGATATTAACATCGTGATTCGTAAAATGTAACATCTAGTTTCTTTTACTTCCCACTAACTCTAAGGAAAACTTGAAACGTACTAATTTAACCCTCTCGCCCATATATGTCTCTGACCTTCACGCTAGGAATATGATATGTCAATTTAACGTGATTAATACATTCATATTTCTCTATTATATGCACTATTTATGATTAAAAATGAAGGACATATACATATTTTGTTTATAAATAAAGGATATATACATACTTTTTATTTAGGATGAAATAAATATTTATATTAAATTTAGCCAAGCACTATATGATTCTTATCTGTAGAAAACTACAATGAGTTTCCAATTTGGTCGTCACTTCCGAAAGATCTCAGACCAGTGTCGGACCTAGATTCTCGGGAATATCCAAATCTCGTGACGTAATCATGCGTGAATGCCGCACACAGTGTCTTATTGCAGTTACCTGATATTCCATCAGTTTCACATGACATTGAACTGGTGTCACTCTCACGTAAACTGTAATTTACCAGACTCATTTTAAAATTCTGTTTGCTTAATCTGTCATATGCTTCTTCTTGCACATCTGGCATGCGCGGCAAGACGCCTGAGCTGCTGTCGAGTACTAACATAGAACGGGCGTGATCATTTGGCACAATGGAGCACAAGTTCAAAGAAGAAGCAGAATGTGTGGAGTCATTCGTGCTGGCATCAGAAGTATCAACGAAGGCGTCATTCAGATCTTGATCTTGACCTGTATGTTCTAAGCTAACATCAGATTCCGACACGTAGCTATGCTCCCAGAAATACTTGCATTTCTCCCGTTGCCTGGAGAAAGCAGGTTTCCTTTGGCAAATGAACAGGGATAGGTCACCGTCACCTCTTCTGGACAAGTTGGAGTCACATCTTAGCATTTGATGTGGTTGAGGAGTAGTCAGTCGATCTAGAGGCAACCGACTGGTCCCAAACTGCCGCATCATTCTGGTCTGATTTCTAGATTTGTTTAGATAGGTCATGGTTTTATTGGCAAGAGGGGTACTATGTACAAATTTAGCATCTCTTCTGATGCGATTCGGATCAGCAATAGTAAGTCTCCGACTAAGGGGAAGCGACATTGTTGCAAAACGCCCTTGACCTTCGACTCCATCATAAAGCCCATCCTCCAATATTATAATATCCTTGGTTATATCTTCAGCGGTACTGAACTTGCACTGGCTGACCTCGTTCACAATTGTGTTCAGCTTTCCATCCAGAGTTTCAGTTACATGGTTCACAAATTTTCTGTCGAACTTGCACTGCATTAAAGTAATGTGACCGTTCATAATAGAACGATCAACGGACGAAGAGCTAGGAAAAGCAGATGATATATTTTCCATCTCCTTTGTCGCCACCTTGTCGCAGAAAGAAAGGAATCCTTGCATATTTTCCTCGTTGGCATTGCTTAGGAATTGATCTAGACTGTTGTCTACTTTTGAGTCGTTCATAAAAGACGTCTCCATTTCCATAGATCGTTTTATGAATTTAGCGGTGCCATGAAGTTTTTCATACACCTCACTTAGGCCCCTTTTCTGCACCAGTACACGTTCAGAAAACCGTTTGAGGCCCCGTATTTCTTCGTTGTGTGCCCTTAATAGTGCATATTTCGATGTATGAAACCTAGTGGTTTTAACATTGTTAACTTTTAATTCTTTGGCTGCGGATTTCTCTCGAAGATGACTGCGTTTGACAATTGAACATTTAGGTATGAATCGACGAGTTTTCTTACGGAGAATAAAGTGGATTCTGTTGGTTCCAGACATTAAATCTTCTGTTACCTTCAGAATTTTTATTTTGTTTGAGAGTTGTTGTTCAGTTATATTGTTTGACGCGAAGAGGAAATAAGAATCTTTATTGTTCTTATTCAGACCGACGTATTTCAGCAAGTGTTGTATTACGTCACCGCAAGTTGTGTTCTTTGTCACCTTCTGATAACAGTTCCTTCCCTCCACCATTACAGATATCGTCTGCATCTTTTTCCGGGTCGCCTCATCCATCTGGAGGATGAAAACATACATCTTTTAGAATTGTACCTTGCTAAGCTATCATATTTATGAACAAAATAAGGCATCTCGTTGAATGCATACCTCGATGAAAGGCAGAAAGTAAAAACAAAAACTCTTTCACTGCAAGTGGCCGATTGTGATCGAAGAACATTTAACATTTTATTGATACGTATGAACATTAGCTATATATATATATATATATATATATATATATATATATATATATATATATATATATATATACACACACACACATATATATATATATACACACACACACACACACACACACACACACACACTTGTGTATATGTTTGCTCTGTCAGTAAGAAATCACACATTGACACACGCATATAAACATTTATATGTTTCAAGTCTTAATGATATAGCAAACTTGTATATATTTGTGTCTGAGAGAGAGAGAGAGAGAGAGAGAGAGAGAGAGAGAGAGATCATGTTTGCACGCTCATATTTTCTGGTTCCACCACTATATTTGATTATCACTGTTGTATTTGATTATGTCCCGACTGCAAAATACCTTTATCATTAATTCAACAGACGAGTAAAATCGCCATGAACCGTTTGGTCTGGATGGCATTAGGGTGATAATGCCTGTCGTAATGTACTTTTCTGTCTTTCTTTTGCCATTCTTTGTATTTGTCGATAATAATGAATGGAATGAAGTATCAGGGGTCTAGAGAAATCATACATAACCACAAGCACTAAAATCCGCATAAACTGTATTGGAATAATTGATTACAGCAATAACTGTATTAGAATAATTGATTACAGCAATAACTGTATTGGAATAATTGATTATAGCAGTAGCAAATGAAGGTATAGAAGAAAAGGACAGTTCACGCAGACACACGCGCCAACAGGAATCTGCCCAGAAAGTTGTAATAGCATCGGAGTAAGCGCGAGGCATAAAAAAATGATTTCCAAAAACGCGCGTTAACATCATAACAGTAAAACACATATATGAACTACCTAGTATTCTTTTATTTGCCAAATTCATATGACGTTTTCTTGCCAAAGCTCATTACAGTCTTCCAATTTAAATATTATATATTTTCTTTTATTTACCATTCCACATCTCTTTAGTGTAATATTAAAGTCAAAATCCTTAAGGGTATGTCACGGGGCGCTTTCTGTGCCTATTTTGGGACTGAAATCTTGACCCATTCCCAGTAAAAAATTTATTAAGTTTATAGTCCTTTACTAAACTGACTTTTGAAGAGAAATTACTATAATGAATGTGCAAAGAATCCAGGTAACATGGGGTAATATTTCAAGATTCATGCTATTTTAAATAGGACCAAGGTCACAAAAAATAAGTGGGTATAGAAAGTTCACAATTATAATGTCCAAAAAGGTCACTTTAATTTTCTCTGTTTGCATATTTTCACATTAGAGGTTTAAAACAACTGTGAAATACTACTAAAACTTTATAATAATAACACTTAAAGTTTTCTTTTCTTGTTTCAGAACAGTTGTAGTATAAAATAAAATGGCAGCCACGAAAATAGATTACAGTCGAAAATTGGCAAGTTTCCATTTTAGAAGTATATTTTGCAGACGTTTATAAAATGGAGTATTGTATAAAATGATTCATTTTCTTATTACTAGATAATTCGCGTCTGATTGCGATACGCAAATGTAACTTTTTTTTTTCAAAGGTCACGGACAAATTTTTGGTGGGAATCCCAACATGAGACATGTAAAATTTAGCAGTCGGGTCGAGCCAGCTACAAAAGATAAGCGCTCAGCGAGTGGGGAATTATATCGGATTATCTTAATTACATAATCAAGAAGCGGTGAAGACAAAGGCGTCATTGGAGCGATAGCGTTTGGGATTTGATGACGTAATGTTTATTCAACAGAATAATCTGCAAATCATAACAGGAAACTTACAAGCATGTAGGTATTGGTGGATAGCATGGGGGGGGGGAGGGGCTGTCAAAAACTTTGCACGTTGAACTTAGAGTATAGGTAACTGCCACGCTGAAGGCAGGGCTGATGGCAGGGTAGGACAACTAGGAGAAATTATGGGGGCCCACAGCGGTCAGGAGACCATCGCCAAAGAGAAGAATTTTTTTTGTTGTAATTCATAAGAACCTACTGGAGAATGTGTTATAGGGCCCACAAATCCTGTCGGCGGCCCTGGCTAAAGGAACTGGGCAGAATTTGGTCAAACATTATCAGTTAGGCATTCATGTTCGAGCATTCATATGCATCTACAACATGGCATGTTTGAAGTTCAAAAGGTGTAGAAATTTCTAGGCGACATTACGAGCGCAATCTCGCAAACGTAAATGAAGTCAAAATATCAGATTCCACGCTGTGCTATGAAAAACTTTTAAGATATTTTATAATACCTACTCCAATGAAGAATATAATGGATAAACAGTTTTGGAGGCGGGCCACTAATGTGGTTTGTACACGACTTAAAACTTAATGATCTTTGGTGTAAAAAGAGGCACATTTGTAACCAAAATTTTAAAGTACAAGAAAATCTTAGAAACGAAATTGTGTGTGTGTGTGTGTGTGTGTGTGTGTGTGTGTGAGAGAGAGAGAGAGAGAGAGAGAGAAACCTTTCTGTTGAAATTCATGATTGACTACGTGGCCGAAGGTTCACTGACTGCAAGGATGAAAACGATACATCAAACCAATAACCCCAAAACAGACACATAAACACAATGCTCAGTTCTTTTATCTAATGAAAGGCTGAGGCGAAATGAAAATGATAAAAATTTCCCCGTTTTATATAAGCCCACTGGTTAAGGTTAAAGATTCCTTTCATCACTAATTAAGGGTCACTAGTGCCCTCTGGGGTAAGGGCGTCCGTTATATGGTCTATAATTAGTACCACTCGACACGCGTTACCTTTGGTGAATTTAAAACTCATTATTATTAACTAATGAATAAAAAATTGGGGCATGTAGGAAAATTTCGCTCTTCCGGGCTGGATAGGTCACAATTATTATATGACCTTCCATATTACCAGGTCTTGAAACTTGAAGCAAATACGGTGATAACCTCATTAACGGATACAAATTTGATCTTAGCACCTAGTTTAAAGCAGAAAATAGGAAGGAAACACCTTCATCCAATTAAATAGGCAAATGAACGCATAAAATTTGTAATCAATACAAATAACTTCCCTATATCTCTTCCTGGGTTAATATAACATCCAGAAAAAGTCGGAAAAAACTTTACTATTCAAACTATAAATACTAGGCATGAGTTAAGTGTAATCAAAGCGTATTACATAATAAGCCATCGTTGTGTACACTGAATAAGAAGGAGAAGACAGAAAAGACAAAGAGACAGAAAATTATATATGAACTTTAAAAATATTTACCTTTAATCATTTATATTTTAGATCTATATATTCATTGTTTTTGAAAGGGTTTATTTTAAAAAAAATTGCAGTTTTAAACCTTCTATTTTTAAATCTCATCTTTTTTGACATTATGTAGCCAGAATTGCACCTTTAAACTTTAAACACGAAAATGAACTGAATTGAGAATTTGACATTATGTAGCCAAAATTGCACCTTTAAACTTTAAACACGAAAATGAACTGAATTGAGAATTTGATACAGTGACTTTATACACGAATGCAAAACTGAATGGAATATTTGATACAGTGACTTTATACATAAATACAAACTCAACCGAGGATTTGATACAGTGACTTTACACACGAATACAAACTGAATCGAGGATTTGATACAGTGACTTTATGCACGAATACAAACTGAATCGAGGGTTTGACAGTGACTTTATACATAAATACAAACTGAATGGAGGATTTGATACAGTGACTTTATACACGAATACAAACTGAATCGAGGATTTGATGCAGTAACTTGAAATATCTGTGCGATATCTACTTGGCAAAATATGTGGAATGAAGACTCCGTAAACAAGTTTCGGACCCCCCCCCCCCAACAACACATCAATGAAAAGTGGCAGCCTCACGCAACCGAACAGCAGAGAAGAGGTGATACTGTACAACTGGTGTATATGACACACATTCCTGACTAGTCCATACCTCCTACGACGTGAATCAAAACCAGAGTGTGTAATTCGAAGAAGATTGGGGATTATTCACCACCACAGAAAACCATAAACTTTATTTTTTTTAAAGTGCAGTTTATATAAAAAAAAAAATTAAACTAGATAATGAAATATTTTACGTTTGTCCATCTTTTTTTATATTATTTATTTTAAGACCATAGAATCGTAATATCAGATTCTAATTCTTTTGCTATTTTCTTTTTATGTTTTTAATTGGAAACATTGGGCGAGCATTGAAATAAACGATACATGTAGGTGGATAAAAAAGCCCTCATGGATGACGATATATAGATATAAAGGTAGCTTGTATAAAAGAATAAAGAAGAGAGAACATAATCCCCAATCATAATACTTTAGGTAAGAGATGGAGGGAGATACATCCCTTTTCATCGGAGGTACCATCTCCAGTCCCCTAATGTATGCGAGGCCGCTTTTAGATAACCCTACTGTCGAAGTGTGGCCTCAGATGGGAAAATTCCCTCACAAACAAATCCATCATTAAAATATTATCAATCCGTACACAATTTACAAATTCAGAAAAAAGCAATGGGGAAAATAGTTTGTAGAACAAGGAAATTTATTTATCCATGACATTCATGAAATAAAACTTTTATGCCTTAATCTGGAATCTTCCTATTTTGCATATGTTATTCAGAGTGATAATTCACCTGGAATATCGAATAAATCATTGAATACCTGCTTGTTGAGGTAAAATAATTAATGCTGTAATTTATATTCATATGACAAATGGAAGCTTTCTGTGTTTAAAGTTTTTAATGATTAGATGCAAATTGAGGCAAAATTTTAAATATTCCACGGCGAACCTTTACAACCAAGGGAAAATGGGATGGTTGTCTACACTAGGTTTAATGGGATGGTAGTCTACACTTGGTTTAATGGGATGGTGGTCTAGACTTGGTTTAATGGGATGGTGGTCTAGACTTGGTTTAATGGGATGGTGGTCTACACTTGGTTTAATGGGATGGTGGTCTACACTTGGTTTAATGGGATGGTGGTCTACACTTGGTTTAATGGGATGGTGGTCTACACTTGGTTTATCTGGTCAGTGACGAATAATTGGAATGCGGGACAGTACAATTAAATATTCACAAAGCTGGTATGGATATCCCGATTTATCCAAGTTAAATACAGAGCACCCAGGTACGTACCATTAAATATTCACAAGGCTGGTATGGATATCCCGATTTATCCAAGTTAAATACAGGGCGCGCAGGTACGTACCATTAAATATTCACAAGACTGGTATGGATATCCTGGATTATGGAAGTCAAACAGAAGATATATGGGGACATACAAAATACAAACAGAACGGATATGGGGACATACAAATTGAACGCAGTGTAGGCATATACAAATAGAACGGATGCGGGTACATACAATTAATTGTTCACATAGGTCCATATGATCAACACACACACACACACACACACACACACACACACACTTTTTTTTTTGTAAGGCTGCTAACATAAACCTACTTTGGACAATGTATAAGTAATCCGTTTATTCATAATTGTTATAGATGTGTTATGTGCAACATAGAAAATAGAATTTAAAGGCCGGGTTTGGTTGTCAGCTCCGGCCATTAGATCTCATGAATCAGAAAAGCAGTCCTTTGAAAGATAAAATTCGAATTTTTGGCAGAAGATCTTCGATCGCTCCAGGATTAAATAAGAAATAAATATTTAACAATAACTCAATAATCACAACAACGTTGAGCAATACATTCTGAAATGAAGTGCAATTTCCAAAAACATTGACCTCGAAACGGAGGCAAGTGTATTGAAACTTGTGTGAGTACATTAAAGATCACGATAGTACACAAAGAGGCTACAGAAAACGAAGGCATCCGCTCAGAGAAAAGTAATTGTACATTTTTTAAAAAAAATAGTCACGCTGAACAAACCAAGTGCACAACAGCGGACTCGGAGCAAAAGCATATGCGAAGAAAGTGTTGTAAGGGAAATAAATACTTAGCGTGGTGTTTATATCCGTACAAGTTACCTCCCTTGATAGTCAGAACGTTCTAATCCTGGCCTACTTAACCCTTGGATATTATTTTATATATATCTTTTTAACAGAAATTAAAAACCAAATAAGAAAAGAAACACGCTAAAGAAAAATAATAATAATAATGTATTAATTGCAATAAATATGAAGATAGTGCCTGCACGCTTAAAATATATATTTGACAGAACAAAAGGTATTTAAATGAACAACATACTATTGGAATCTTAATGGTGAACAGAACAGTGCGTCACCTTTAATAACTGAAAACGGCCTCATTGTATCTAGAATGCCATTAATAAACAGATCAAAATAAATTCCGCGGTTAAAATGCACTCCGCGACCAAATAAAACTTACCGGTAAATAATAAGCTCCCCGATGAAAATAAAAATAAGCTTTGCAGTTAGGATGATGTTTGAAATGTCGGCATTAAAAAAATGCAAGATTAAACCATGCTACGAGAAGAAACCTTGGGAGAAGATGGTCTTATGTCATGCATGAAAACCCCGTGACATGATGGTAAAAGTTAACAAGCAAATGAAAACATCGGTTGATGCAAATGAGCCATGGACAGCACGTAAACGCACGATGCTGCAAGAATTGAAAATTCGCTATATGGAATAGCTGATCCTAATGAGCTAAGTAACTCGATAGCAATAGGGTTGTTTAGCGAGCTATAAATACTATATGATGTCATTTACCCACAAGGCATTGCGCAATCGGCCATATTGTTTTCGGACAAACATATGGTACAGCGTTCAGTAAACCTTAGTATTGTTGATCTAAGTGATAACTTTGGTGTGTGTGTTGTCAAAAACGGACTTTTAAATTATTATTATTATTATTATTATTATTATTATTATTATTATTATTATTGTTGTTGTTTTATAATTTGATCTTTGAATGATTCAGTTGCAAATATTTGGAAGTGAATTGAATGAATAAAGTACATTTTAATAATAACAATCCTTTTAAATTCGATCTTAAACGCCCCACGCACCTTGGAAAAATCGCGTGATTTTAACTGCTAGTAAAAAAATCATTTTCAATGTTTAGAGCACAAGCTACTTCATCATTTAACTGCCGTTATGTTACAGAAATGATACAAAGACTCAAGGGTCTGGACCCATAAAAATACTATAAATTCACATATCTCTTTACCATGCACTTAAAAAATGATTACTAATGTCGATAATTGTGTATTATGATTATTATTAAAAATGAAAAATTTTAAAATCATTCAAAGAACAATAAACCAATAAACAAAGTATAAAACTTATTCTTAAATGAATCTTAAAATAACAGTTTGTCTATGTAAGTATTATAGTGCGTTAAATCACAAGAATATGTTCATAAACAGTGTTAAAGAGATCTACAAATAGAACAGAACACCCTTACGTGTAAGTTGTTAGGCAGCACGAAAAGTATCTACAAAGCGATCGTTCAGATTAATTACTGCTTGATTGCATTGATTAAAAGTTAATTTGCTTTATTCATTTTCTCTAATTACGGTAAGTTATAATTTACATAATGGTATTGCTCCGCTATATTATATCTGTTTGTCCGAAACCGGAGCTACGTTCTATTTTTATATATGATGTAGTGATTCATGTCGTCACACGATGGCCACTCCTAAACAACCCTCTAAAAGAAGAAAATATGGAACTTAAAGACTGATTACGAGGCGAGTAGAATGATCTATCGCGTAGAGTAAAACCAGATTGGCTGCAAGAAAATGACCATCCCCTCGCCCCCGCGCCATGTCCGATATAATAACTATCAGTGGCAGGAATTTGTATACATGGAGGCTGGTATTTGAAAACTTTATAAGAAGTTTCCTTTTTAATGTGCATGACCAGATAAGCAAACTAAAAAAGGACTGATGATACTGATGAAGGCTTTATATGAGTATCACGCAGAAAAACTTACAGGTATTACCTCGGAATAATGGACAATCGAACTACAAGATCAGGGATAACATCATATTTGGAAGAAAGAGGAGTTCATCCAACTGTAATTCGTATTTTCCAAAGTAGGAATGTTCGAAACATAATAGTGAGGGTATTTATTGCCGCGGAAGAAACAAAAATAATAGAAAGTGTAAACTTTGTTTGGTCGAATGGTGTAGCATGTCGGCGCTCGCTCACTAGAAACCATTTGCGTGCAAAATACGACCAACTGAACATATATAGAGGAAATCACGAAGGCGACGACAATGAATTCAGGGAATATAATTCGAGAGTGAACCAAAAAAGGCAGTGGAAGGATCATATATATCGAACACGACGATGTTGATGATAATAATTATTATCACTACTACCAAGACTGCGATCATGATGATTATGACTACGATCATTGGCATGACAAATTTGACGCCTACGAGTCACGAAGAAGCACAGAGTGGTAATGAGCTTTGATTATTGCACATGTACATATATTATTTACTGTACAGAAGATATGTATTTATAATGACACTAATTAATATCGCAATATTACTTTTGTATACACAATATTACTATCGCTTGCTTACTGATGCATAACAATAGTCTGAACATTCGTACTTGGAACGTTAGAGGAATTATGTGTGTCAGTCATATCGCTACGATGTCTGCAGCGAGGCAGTTTATTGTGATGTCTATCACTGGGGCATCATGCCGCAGACATGTAGCATCATGTCCCACCCAGTCACATTATCCTGACACTAGGCCTAACATTAAACTCTTAATGCTGAGCGCCCAGTGAAGCAGCTGTTTGTACCATTTTTATAAGTCTTTGATAAGACTCGGCCGGGGCTCGAACCCGCGACCTCCTGCATCTGAGGCGGACTCTCTAACCACTTAGGCAACGGGAACGGTCGAGGAATTATGTTCTCGGTATTGTGTGTCCGTATTTTATTTGACCTATTAGAATGTGCCGTGATATGCTAACACAAATTGACAAAACAAACAGATCTATCGATACAATACATAGTTATTACATGTGTTGTACAAAACTTGGAAATACTGAAAACTGCTTAATCTCAAAAGATCGAAGAGGTGGTGTATCGATTATGATTAAAAACAATTTGGCCTACTCAGTAAAAAAACTAAATTACAGCAAAGACCGAATGGTTGGTATTGAACTAAGATCAGTTAGCTATCTCGCACTATTTATATTGGATGAGTTTCTACCCTCTGATGAAAATCTTAATATATATCAAGAATGTATTTATTCAGTTGAATTCTTCTATGAACATTACTCATGTAGGTGAAGTAATAGTCATGGGAATTTTAATGCCAGATACAGAGAATCGCCTTTATCATGGTGTGCACGATATAAATGCAATGAGTTCACTGCTTTTGTTAACAACAACGACTTGATACTACTGAAAAGTCAAAATTAATAAAGGGCTGAGTTATACGTTCGAGCCCTGCAGATCAACTCTTGACTATATAATTGTCAACAGAAGAATGCTAGATTGGGTTCTTCACTGTGAAGTTTTTTTTCAAATCACGATACGTGCATAGCCTCCAACCATCTTGTTGCATGAAGCACTCTTACCATTGCGGCTGCATAATATTGGAATCCTCGTCCTCCCACATGTTCACCGCCATCTTAGTCTAAATGTGGAGCTGAGAAATTATTATCCTATCAACTTGAAGTATATAAACTATCAAAAGCAGACTACGAATTGCCCCGCCCCAACAAATAGAAAACAACAATAGTAAATCAATTGCTGTAATGAGGGATGTAGCCTTTCAGGTCTTACCATCGAAAATGTTTAATCATGACACAAAACCCTACTGGTCACCTGAAGTTAAGAAAGCCCACAATAAATCACAATACTTTCAGAAAAAGCGGATAGAAAATGAACGGCCGCGAGGGCTTGAAGCCCATGAATTTTACAAACAATATAAAACTGCAAAAAGAAAATTTAGAAATACTCAAGAAGCAATTTCAAAGACTTAGATGAAGCAGCCGAATTAGACGTTAGACCTTTTGGGAAGCTGTACAACAGGCAACGCAACAAGGGCAAATCTTCCAAAATTTTATTTTGAATTAAAATATCACGGCAAATCAGCGTCTGCTTCGAATGAGATAATTCTACTGTCTGCTAAATATTTTTCCAGCTGTACATTCAGTCTTCAAACATATTTGTAAATCAAGAACAAACGGACAAGTTCAGTATTGATGACCCTATCGTTAGACCAAAAGTTAATTGTCAAGAAATAAACTCTGTTATAAAACAACTAAAACTTAGGAAAGCCCGTGCAATAATGCTATTCAAAATGAACATTTACTTTGCGGAGGGGAGGGGGACTCACAGAATTAATCACAATGCTTTTTAACGTAGTAATAGACCTGTCTTACGTTCCTTGCGATTAGAAAGTAGGGTTAATTGTACCCATATTTAAAGGTGATGGGGAATCTCAAATTGACTCTGACAGTTATAGAGCTATTTCCCAGTTGCCTGTATGATATATACTATTTGAAAAGTAATTATTCGATCGATTGACTAGATGGTGTAATTGTACTATATATATATATATACCTTATATATATAACATATATATATATATATACTTATATATATATATATATATATATATATATATATATACTATATATATATATATAACCTCCTTAATATCGAACAACATGGGTTTCAAAAGGGATTGAGTAGTATAGCAGCATACTTTAAGCTACACGAAGATATTTTTCCACTTAGGTTCAATATTATTTGTTGCTTTCTCAGATATTCAAAAGACATTTGACACCATGAATGACGCCGTACTTTACCTTGAACTCAGAAAGCAGGGCATCCAAGGGAAGAATTTACATGTAATAAAATAATGGTTCTCAAACATACAAAGTATTGTCCTGATGAACTAATCTAAATCAGAACCTTTTCCTATAAAACGGGGTATCGGATAAGGAGGTGTTTTATCAACATTCTTATACCTTGTTTACATTAATAACTTTCTACAAGAATTACAGGAGTCCAGATTAGGGCTATTTGTTGGGTCCATTCCATCTGAACATCCAGCAATAGCCGATGATGTAACTCTGATTGCAAATACACCAATCCATTTGGAAAAAAAAATGCTTGATATTAGAAACAGATACTCTCTGAAATGGAACACCACCTTCAACGTTAATAAAAGTTGAGTGTTCATTCTTAGCCAGAATAGACAAACAATATGGGAGAAGTTTTAATAGAAAATTGGCAACCATACTATACCTATTGTAAATGAAACCGAACATGTTGGAATTCCTGTTAGCTCCAATATGAAATGTTTGACAAAAGTAGACAGGGCTTGTACTAAGACAGAAAATGATTTTAGTTTCTTGTAGGGGTTGACACAAATAAAGTTACCTACTTCAGTTTGTATAAAACAACCGTGATACAATCAGCCATTTATGACTGAAGTTTGGTAAAATAATCAGACACAATGACTTAAGAAAGCTCGATATATTTCAGCATAATTGCATCTAAATTCTACAAGGATTTCCTCAAATCGCACAATCAGGAATGAGCGAAAATTTACTGGGGATAAAAGTAATTGTATCTAAAATTTATGAAAGGAAACAATGTTTTTGGTAAATTGTGCACTCTTCCAGAAAATGTAACATCTAAAAGAATACTTTTATTTGATTATATCTATATCTTTCTAGAAAAGATGTTACAAGAAAGGTTTCATTTCCAATATATGTAACATTTTGCTCAAATATAATATTTATGAAATTATTAAAAATTTATAATATTTATAAAATTATTGAAAATTGTTAGAATCAAAATATTTCCAGGAAAAATACAATGCAAACAAATGATAAAACATGCTATTAGTAAGTAGGAAAACGAGCGGTTTACGAACTTGTAACACACTGACATGTCCTACAACGATTAAAAAATATTCATACTTCTATAAAACCCTCAGTTATTATGGCGAAGTCCCAAAACAACAAGAAAACTACAGTTAATTACATCTCTTTCAAACCCTCTGATCACTGTTCCAATTAATACCACACAAATTTGTAGGCACTACAGCTATTCTAACATAAATTTAATAATCCATGCATTTATTTGCTGCCAAAGCACTGTGCGACGAAGGGAAATATTTTGGACACATAAATAATTTTGAAATTCGTCTTGGTGTGTTCCTTCATAGCATATCAGATGACGAGTTTATTCAAAAACTCGTGGGTAGGGAATTTCTCAAAGGTATAGGCCTAGACGAACCCGAAATACTAAGAAATTGTATAATGTCTGCTTCAGTCTTCTCTGCATCTCCAGGACTTGGATTCCTTTCTTAATAAGATCGATTTTCAAATTATCGAGGTTTGGAAGACATGTGATGGTAGAAAACACGACAGTCATATCTCCTTGTACGCTATTTATGGCATATCATTTAAATATTACTTATTGTACGATATTAATGATGATAAGTACACTAATTAAGTATTAGGCTTCGCAGGAGTACTCCTTAATTTACAATACATATAATGCGAACGAGACTCCTCAAAGGGAAGCTGCGCTTCTAAGAGACTTCTTTCATTGTCATCTATGTTAATTCTATATAACTAAGGCAATTTTATATTACTTTTTCCTATGTTTGTGTCATTATCTCTGAAAAGAGGAAATATAGATTGACGATGATATGATGATGTACAGATCACTCACACGTCTCACCTCTGTCAGCATGAGTTCGAGCCTCGTGGGTATATGAAAAAGCTTGCCAGTAGATTCCCGTGGGTCGGTGGTTCATGGCGCGTTCTTCGCATTTCCTTCTTCCACCAAATATACTGGCAGTCATGTATAACCTTTCACGAGCCATGTATAAACTATTAGGTTGCTGGGATACAACCTGTACGTCATAACGCAGTACATGTACATCAAATCGAAAACATATCTGAATTAATATTTTTTCCCTTTAAGTCGTTTAAATAATGAATCATGGCATTGTATGTTTGCTCTTTCTCTAATGTTCAGAATTTAGTAATAATGAAGCCTGTTATAGCTGTGTTTAATCTCTACTCACGATATAAAACTTTTTTCTTCATTTTTTTTTTACAAAATACTCAAAAATAAAGATGAAATTCGTCTAAAATTAAAGATAACATAAGATTGATTTATAGTCAGCATGATTTAATTCGACTCGTAAACATACGCTCTAATTAGTTTGTCGCCGACATGACATAATAACAATAAAGACTATAGATCATCACACACCAACACAACATAATACACAAATATATGGGACAAATAACACATCGTATAACCTTAAAACACAAGGAAGCACATCAGTTAGAAAAGACAATAATTACCAATATATTTAATATTTAGGTAACTAAATAAAAAACAGGTTAGGACCTAAATAATGCTAAAAAGAGAAAGGAAAGAAAGTCCAGGTAACTGAAATTACACGTTGAGTTTAATTTGTATTGTGGTTTCACTTGCAAAATATCTGGCGGTAATTGTCCAATCCATTCATTTGCTCCAATCGGCTACAGGGCTTTTCATATAATTTTGTTCGATCATGATTCATTTTCTATAAATTACTAAAAAAAATACTAAAAAAATAAAAACTTCAACAAGCTTTATTTATTAAAACGAAAATGAAAGAGTACTTTTAGATTTGTACATTTTTTGAAGTCAATAGCCCCAGAATTTTTTCGTATACACGACAGCCCAGTCCCAGTTCGTCTTAAATTATCCTGTGCATCTGCGATATTTATAAATCAAGCACAAATTTCCATATTTGGTGGTGTTACATAATCCATAAAGGTTTTTAATAGGCATAAGTGTTACATAATCCATGGAGGTGTCTAACAGGCATTAGTGTTACATAATCCATGGAGGTTTTTAATAGGCATAAGTATTACATTATCCATGGAGGTGTCTAACGGGCATTAGTGTTACATAATCCATGGAGGTGTTTATTAGGCATAAGTGGCATAAGCGTTACATAATCCATGGCGGTGTTTAATAGGCATTAGTAGTATAGTGGGTTACCGTAGCGACAATGGGAATTAGCATTACAGACCCCCCCTGGGCCAGTATAGCGACAAGAAAGTAGGTCAACACCCTGGGCCAGTATAGCGACAAGAAAGTAGGTCAACACCCTGGGCCTGTATAGCGACAAGAAGTAGGTCAACACCCTGGGCCTGTATAGCGACAATGGCAATTTTGTAGAGCGGTGACTAGGAGACTGTGGGTTTGTAGAGCGATAAGCGACAGGTGGCATGTTTCTTTTTTTTAGTAGAGGAAGGGTTTTATATATATATATATATTCGTTTAGGGGGAGACCAAATGAAAATTAAGATCTTTTCGAGGTATTGGAAGTGGCCCTGAAAAGGGCCGTTGTTTGTTATGTGATGTTAACACTATTCTGTTAACATACAGGACATCGCATAGGTCTTCTTATCTTCCTCAAATTTCTCAAAGTTTGTCTTAAGCTGTGTCTCACTTCTGGTCCGTAGATGAGAGTCCGCTTAAGACAGCCTTGTCTTTCCACATAACATCTTCTTTTCCAAAGAGTGGCACCGGTGATCCGGATGACAGTCCATTTTGTTTTCACATACATGGGTAAGTCTGTACGGAACAGCATTGAGGATACCAAAGTAGAGGATTCTACGTCGATCAACATCTTCTCTGTGACGAGAACAGGTGAAGGGAATGAAGTGAACCGCGTTTATTTATAGTGGAAGACCGGATCGAAACGGATTGAAAGGGTTCACCAATCCCAACACGCGTTACAAAATTCAGTCACTTCGCGGAGTCTGTCTTCCAATCCGAAGAGAGCTACCTGTGACGTCACATTTCCTATATAGGCACACTAGCGTCTGTGCGCAGTGAATCGATGCGGTAGTGTTTTGTGAAACATGACGGAACCTAAGAAGACAATGAATTGGGGTGCACCGGCTGTGGAGACGAGAAGTAATGGTACAGCAGCAGCTACCAAAGTGAACACAGTGCTACTTCCCGAAGAGGTTGATTTCAACTGGGATTTAGTAGATTTTTTATCTTCTTCCCAAGAATTTGTTCCGGTACCAGTACCTTCGCCACTTTCTCCTTCATTACCACGTGTCGACGATTTTAAACAAAGACAGAGAGAAGAATTGGAGAAATTTTTACAGCAGCAGAAAGAAGCAGAGCAAGCATTTCTTCTTGAACAGAAACAGCGAGAAGAAGAAGAAGAGGCAAGAAGGAAACAACAGGAAGAAGAAGCAGTAGAGAAGAAACAAAGTCTAGGAGAGAAGGAGAACAGCGAAAGTCAAACGGTCACGGTACTCTTGGACATTTTGGCCGAGTTAAGAAGTCTGAAACAAATGTATCAGACTTCTTTATTACGACCCAAGAGAAAAAGACCTTCCCGAGCCAAACAACCTAACCCTGTGACTACACCACAGATACCACCCCTAGTGATATCTACTAAATCATTGACAGGAGCAAGTCCACAAGTAGGCCTTGGCCGTGGCAAAGGCTTAAGACAGTTAAAGCGAATTGATTCTCGTTCCTGAGTTTGTTCTAAGGAAAAAAACAAACACTCAACAGTCCTTTTCAGGGCTACCCAATACTCTCGAAAAGAGTGACTATTCATTTTGCCAAAATCAATTAAAACTCAAAATCCCTTCTTTAACCCTATGATGTACGTGTTGTGAGTGTATGAGTGTAGGTCCTTATTATTTCTAAATAATGAAAACCAAGAGACACTTACGTTTTTTTCAGTTTGGTCTATTCTGTTACAAATTTTTTACAATTCAATATCACAACATAACACAACACAACACTTTTTAAAAAAGTTCATAGATTTCTTCTGTCTCTTTTTTCTTTCACTCTCTCTGTTTTTTCAATTTCTTCACTTTTACACTTTTTTCCTCTTCTTCGTCTTCTTCTTCCTCACATTTTTCTCGTCTTCTTTTCTTTTCTGTCTTCTCTTTCTGAACGTGTCTGGGTTCTTCTTTTGTCAAGGCTACCTCTGTTTCTTCTTCCTCCTTCTCCTGCTCCTGTTGTTTCTTAGGGCACTCTGAAGACCAATGTCCTTTCTCTTGACAATGATAACAGGTATCTTGACTTTTGTTTCTTTTGACACTGGCCTTGCTTCTTTGACGGTCTGGACATTCTGTAGCCCAATACCCTTTCTTTTGACAGATATAGCAAGTATCTTGACTTTTATCTCGAAAGGAAGGAGAGTAGTCCGTCGGCTTGTCTGAAGAAAACTTTCTTATCACACCTCGCAATGCTCTAATCAGAAGTTCGATCTGTGTGGGTTCTTCCATTGTGCTGGTCGGCTTGAGAGCGAAATGAATACTGAGAGGGGAGTCACTAGCCCTTTATATATGCCCTGGTCTGACATAGATATATAGGGGTTCATGGTGTTTCACAGGTAGTCATTTGACTTTTGCCGTCAAGATGAAACGATCGCATCATTTCGAAAAGAAAGAAGAAGAAGAAAGTAAGAGGCAGAAACGTGATTTATCGCCTCGCACAGTAGCTGAAGTCTTGGCACAAATTCATGCCAGCGATTTTGAAGATGAGATGAGTGAACCAGAATCGAAGCCTAAAGAGTCTACACCAAATCAAAGTCCATTACCACCCGTAAACCCTGAAAAGTACTACCATATCCGGGAGACGGACAAACGCTCTTCCAGAAAATTTAGAACCACGGCCTACACGTACGCAGTGAAATTTAAAGATTTCAAGTCTGACGTACCCTTGGAAAAAGCAGAAGGGTTCATCACCGCTGTGTGGGATTCTTTGTTAACCACACTAAAACGGCAATGTCGAGCCAAAGAAGACGATCGCTTGAGACTTTCTATTCATCACGACAATTTGAAGTCTCCCGTTTGGATCGAGTTTAGCAGCCCAGTAGAATTGACATCTTCCAAAGTCATCGACAAGATTCAACACGTGCAACAATCCAACGACAAGTTTCACATCACCGACGGAAAAGCGACACTGTACATGACCCACGTGTCTCTTCCCCAAGGGACAGGTAAAAAAAAGTTGATGTTGGTAGACAACTTGCGTAACCTCAAGCGTAGTCTCGTCCAAATTAACAATCCCAAAGACAAGATGTGTTTAGCCCGTGCCATCGTGGTGGGACAAACGTATGCCAACAAGAACGATACGGTAGAATGGAAAAGAGCCTGGAAAACTATTCAACAATCGGACCGAGCCAAACAACGAAAAGAAGCAGAACTCCTGTTACAGCAAGCGGGGTTAGCTAAAGACACACCCTGTGGCATTCCTGAAATGCAAAAGGTGCAAGACGTCTTGGCTCCACGTTACACCTTGAAAGTTCACCCTCAAGAAGTGCGCGGACCTCTGTTGTTTCGAGGTCAAGATTTTAAAGACGGAAAATACATTCACGTCTATCACCACGATGAACATTTTGATGCCATTACCAGTATCACTGCATTCCTGTCATACAGTTATTACTGTGAGAAATGTGACTATGGCTATAACAATTGAGAGCAACACAAGCATTGTGGATCGAAATGCTCAGGATGTTTAGCTTCTACACCCTGTCTGGACGAAGGACAAGAACGAGTGCATTGCTCTGTTTGTCAGCGCACGTTTGTCAGTCCTACCTGTTACCAACAACACCTAAAGACGCAAGGTTCACAGCAGAAATGTACTTGTCAGCTCTTGAGATTGTGCCCTACTTGTGGACAAGGCATACGTACCAACAATGCCAAGGCGCACGTCTGTTCAGGAAAGAAGCGATGTCACATTTGTCGCCAAACCGTGGACTTGGAACACCAATGCTACATTCAAAAATACCATTCCAAACATGAAGAAGAAGAAGAGAATGACCAGAAGAAGAAAGGGAATTTCATCTTTTCGATTTCGAATGCATGCAAGAGACTGGCATTCACATTCCTAATTTCTGCGTGGCTCACCGAGCGTGCGAGAAGTGCATCCAAGAGCCTATCTTGACTCATTGCCCTTACTGCAGCAAGATTCCTGGAGGACGTGAAAAAATCTTTCGGGGATCGAACACACTGGCCGATTTTGCCCAATGGATCTTAAACCCTATCGACGAGACGTGGAGCCAAGAAGATATCGAACGTTACGGAAATTGTCATCGCCATGCCACGGTGATGGCTCACAATTTCTCGGGATACGATGGACAATTTCTGTTGAGATACTATACGGAACAAAGTACCGAACGTCAGAAAGTCACTTTGAACGGAGTCAAAATCATTTCCATGCAAGTGGGACAAGTACAGTTTAAAGATTCAATGAGTTACTTGGCTATGCCTTTGAGCCGCATGCCTAAAACGTTTGGCATGACAGAAATGGCCAAAGGCTATTTTCCACACTTTTTCAATACCGAAGCCAATCAACACGCCGTTCTACCCCATTTGCCTGAGGCTCACTACTACGACCCCGACAACATGCGTACCGAACAACGAGAAGCTTTCTACGCATGGTACCAGACTCACACTTCGGACCCTTTTGACTTTCAAGAAGAAATGTTAAAATATTGTCGTTCCGACGTAGACATTTTACGTCGCTGCTGTGGAAAATTTCGAGAACTGTTCATGGAACACGGAGGGATCGATCCTTTGAAAGAAGCTTGTACCATTGCCAAAGCATGTTCCTTAGTGTATCGTCAACGATTCATGCCCGAAAACACCCTAGCTGTCATCAGTCCTCAAACAACCAATTTTGTCAAACGTCAATACTCAGTCAAAGCCCTACGCTGGTTACATTACTTGTGTGAGAAGGAAGACAAATGGATCCAACATGCTCGCAACGGAGGCGGCGAAAAGACCATCGGAAGGTATTCAGTAGACGGCTGGGACTTAGAAAACCCCAAGATTGTGTACGAGTTTAACGGGTGCTTATTTCACGGATGTCCCATCTGCTACCCTCAACGTGACACTAAAAACCAGTTTTACAACGGACCATGGAAGACTTGTACCAGGCCACTTGTCAGCGACGCTTGAAGTTAGAAGAGCAAGGATACCAAGTAGTGGAAATGTGGGAACACGAGTACGATCAGCGATTGAAAACCGATCCCGAGTTTAAGCGCATCGTGGAAAGTTACAAGCTGGTGGACCCTCTGAACCCGCGGAACAGTTTGTACGGAGGCGGACGAATGCCACCTGTTTGCTGTACCAAGTCGACGAGGAGAAAGGAGAAGAAATCAAATACTTGGACGTGTGTTCTCTGTATCCGTACGTGTGCAAATATTGTCACTTTCCCGCAGGGCACCCACAATTGCTGACGGAACACATCGACGTGGACAATATTCGACAATACGAAGGATTGATCAAGTGTAAAGTCTTGCCTCCCACGAACTTGTACCATCCCGTTTTACCACATCATTGCCAAGGAAAACTGATGTTTCCCTTGTGTCGTACTTGTGCTGAAACGTGCAACCAAGACCACCCTTGTCAGCACACTCAGGAAGAACGCGCCTTGACGGGAACGTGGGTCAGCGTGGAATTGTTTAAAGCTCTGGACTTGGGATACCAACTGTAAGAAGTGTACGAAATTTACCACTCTCCCAAAACAGAAAAATACCACAAGGGCGACGATTCTCAAAAAGGCATTTTTGCAGACTACGTGAATGCCTTTTTGAAACTGAAACAAGAAGCTAGCGGATACCCTTCCTGGTGTCACACTCCCGACGACCAAACAAAGTTCAAAGAGAAATACTGGAAGCAGGAAGGCATCACTTTAGACCACATCGAGAAAAACGAAGGAAGGCGATCGTTTGCCAAAGTGATGTTGAATTGTTTGTGGGGCAAAATGGCACAACGACCGTGTTTACCCAAGACGGAGTATTTGACAGAACCTTTCCGATACTCGCAGATGATTCACGACAAAACCAAATACATGAAACACGTGGACGTTGTTCGTGAGGACTTGCTCTTAATCAATTACTAAGAAGAACTGGACTTTGTAGAAGCCGACGAATTTGGAAATGTCATCATTGCGGCCTACGTGACAGCCCATGCTCGCTTAAAACTGTACGAAGCTTTAGAACTATTAGGAGATCGTGTGCTGTATTTTGACACGGACAGTTGCATCTACATTGATCGCCTGGGTCAACCTCACCCTGTCATCGAAGGAGACCGTTTAGGAGCCTGGACGGACGAGCATCCCGACCACAAGATTCTAAGTTTTGCAAGTGGCGGTCCCAAAAATTACGGCTACGAATACCGGAACAATCAAGGAGATGTGCACACGGAGTGTAAAGTGAAAGGATTGACTCTCAATTATCGCACCAGTCGAGTGGTGAACTTTAGCATATTGAAAGAAGCCTTGCAGTCTGGACAGGATCGAAACTTTAAAGTGACCACCCACGAACCGCACAAGATTGTACGTTTACCCACACACCAAATCGTCAGTCGACCCTTGGAAAAAGTTTATCAAATCGTGTACCAGAAGCGAGTTCGGCTTCCCAATCACTTCACTTTACCGTACGGTCATGCCGATATTGGTCAGCATATAAAAAGGGACAACGTTCAAGGTCGATAGTTCATTGTGACTACCATTGCTAAGCGAGAAAGATGAATCCATTCACACAGCAAGTATCCAGTAAGAGTAAACTCAAGTACGATGCTGTGCCTTGCGATGGTAGGGATGCCGTACGCTATGACCTTAGTGATTCAGTACCACATCATCATGGGAACTTTGCTATAACTACTACTTCTACTACCATGCCTACCATGGAAAGTGATGCTGTACGTGTCAAACCTGACGGATGTGAAAGCGATGCCACTCGTTATCGCGCACCTTTTCACTTTACTGGTTTTCATGGTGGATGTCCACCTCCACAGGAAACCATGCGACTACCACCCTACGGATGTCATGTAAAACTGAGCAAACTCCTAAGGATTTCACCGTACCCTCATCGAAATGAACCTGTGAAAGACGAATATTCGTTCCCTGTGCGTTTGCCAGAATACTGTGATTTTGAAAGTCGATTGCAAACCTTCCAAGGAAAATGGCCAAAATATCTAGGAGGACCTACCCCCGAAGAATTAGCCAGAGCTGGATTTATCTACTTGGGCGAAGGAGATAAAGTCAAGTGCTTCAGTTGCGGTGTCTCACTTCACCAGTGGGAGAAGAAAGATTGCGCTTACCTGGAACATGCTCAATGGTCTCCAGAGTGTCACTACCTGCCTTTAGTGGGACCTCGTCATTGAAGTGACCCTACCATGTTGTGTAAAAAGCTAGCTACGGAGTTAGGAGTCAAACGTTGGACAATCCCTAGACAAGTATTTAAACCCGATGTAAAAAATAATCTTCAAAGATTACCAAACGAATTGCAAGAGAAGATCTACAAGGACATATGGCAGGGACTTGCCAGAGTCAAATCTCAATTAGTGACTGTAGAACATTTGTGTCGAGAAATTCATAAGAGGGAATTGACCAAAGTCAACAAACAAGTCCGATTTATCTGGATCAAGTGTGCATTCGTTCTACTATTTCGCTTTAGACCATTTACATTTGAAGATTTTATTGACATTCTTGACCGTTTACTGGAATGGCAGTGGCCAGAAATTACCCACTACGTTCATTACTTTCGCTCTAGGAGAAGTGTTTGACTGACAGGGTTATGGATACTTTACAAGAGAACATTCGTGCTTTGCCTGTGGAATTGAGAGAACGCATTTACCGTGAGTTCGTCAAAATACAAGTGAAACGAAAAGAATCATTGCATCCGTTACGTCACCGATGTTGGAACCACTGGTACCTAAATGCTATAAGAGGATTGATTCTGATGAAAGTGTTCCAGGTGGTCAGACATTGATCAACTACTCGTGAGCAAGAAGAATTGTGTTGCTGATAGTGATTATTTTACTACCAGGTACACTTACTGCATCGAATTCCAGAAGAAGAGTTAGAGGGTTACCAAAATCTTGTACACAATGTAAACTTACTTGAAGAGGAAACTTCTGAACGACGTGTGATGTGCAAGTTAGTGACTAAATATTTTGAATACGCCGACGGAATACGACCACTTCTGTGCAAAAAGTACACTTATAGCAGCCGAAAAAAGAGGGTATAAAAACGTTCTACCATGCCACGACCTTTATCATTCGTGATACAACAGATTCCGTGGAAGGGAATCAATGACAGTATTCAAACGGTAGAGGATTACCAACACCTATTACGAGAACTGTCTCCATTGAATTGGGGTCGACGTGTAGTGTGTGTCTTAGTGACTTGCTTTCTGGGATTTCGTTTACCAGCTGATTCTTTGTGGACTCTTTACGAACAGTACCTATTTCTCCAAAACAAAATATGAAAGTGATCCCTTTAAGTGTCCACGAGAGACTCATTCTGCTCAAAGCTTTGCGCTTTCATTTGGATACTTCTCAACCTCTACGGGAAAACAAGATTCGTCAACTTTTAGGCACTGAAGATGTGTACGACGACGTGTGTGTAGCTTGTGACTTACACCCTCACTGGACAGATGTACGTGACTGGAAAAGTTGGGGGTTTGAGGCTTGGGCTAAAGAAGTGGCACACTATGCCCAAGATTTGTCATCCTAAAACATTAAAACGTTCCGTGAAAAAAGTCACTTTTAAACCTGTGTTAGTGTCCATACCAGAAGAACAGTCTGTCACCGAGGAAAACCACTCTCTTCAAGACAGGACTGTCATTGACATTCCTGAAAGACCATTTCGGGAGGACCCTTGTGTGACTGAACCAAGGAATGTACAGACTCTCAGAACATTACACACTACTCCTACGATTTCACCTCTTGATCACAAAAAATGTTGTACAGAGACTTGTTTATATTCCACTATGGTCGTTTTGTTGTGTTTTTTTTATTCCTGTACTTAACCATATGGCTTTTATGTATTTTTGTCTTTCGTGTTGTTCACCAATAAAGATGACAATAAACGTGTCCTGAAAAAGTATAAAAACTCTTGTCTTGTTTGTCTTCGTGTCACAAGTGACATTTTATTACACTACTACTACTATGGCTACCTCTACTGTCTCTGCTCCCTCTTCCTCCACTGTCAAAGTCATTGACGAACACGTAGATCGGACTAGTTGGGGGGCCTTGTATCTTCGTCATCCCTTTAACATGCTCATTGCTGGACCTAGCGGTTCAGGCAAAACCGAATTTGTCAAACGTTTGATCGAACATAAACATCATTTGATCGATCGTCCTCCTCAACGAATCGTGTGGTGCTATAAAGAGTGGCAATCGGCGTACAGCCTTCTGCGAGAAAGTCAAGGCGATTCCATCGTCTTTGTGGAAGGCATTCCTGTCGAAGACGACGGAATCGTGTCTGACCCTAGTCAAACTCATTTGGTTATTTTTGACGACATGTTAGGAGAAGACGAAGAAGAAATTAAACTGTGGTTTACGCGCAAAGGGCATCCTCGAAATGCCAGTGTCATTTACATTACCCAAAATTTGTTTCAACAAAATAAAGCCCATCGTACCATCAGTCTCAATGCTCATTACTTGGTCTTGTTTAAAAGCCCTAGAGATAAATCGCAAGTACAAGTCTTAGCCAAAGAGTTAGGAACGCCTTGGCTGATTCATGCGTACGACGATGCCACTCAAACCCCACACGCTTATTTACTATTTACTCGTGGATTTAAAACCCACTGCTCCCGATTATTTGCGATTTCGTACCCATCTGTTTCACCCCTGGTGCCAAGACGGAGGACCTATCGTGTACACGTCCTCGTCGTCGACTTAATCACCCCAAAAAATCTATAAAAACCTCGGTCCCTTGGACTCTGTCTCACACATTGTCAACATGACGTCCCTTCAGTCTCATCTTCCCATTAAATTGATTCGTGCCTTGTACGGCATCAGTCACGAGAAAAATCCACAAATACGTGCTCGTGTCTTAGAAGCTAGTCTCAAAGAAGTCTTACGATGGTTTACGGTGACAGCACGTCAATTACTGCAAGGCATCATTCAGATTCCACATCAAACCAAACGTTTTTTTGAGAGAAACAAAGTGGCCTTGACGCAACTAGCCGATCCTCGCATCGACACTCAAACCAAAAAGCAAATCATTTTGAAACCTGGAGGAAGTGGATCTTTAGGAGGTGTCATCATTCGTTCCCTCTTAAAATGGGATCCTAATGCTCCCAAAGTTGTCCCCAAGAAAAAAGCCACACCCAAACGTACCCAGAAGAAAAAGAAAAAGAGCAAGGGTGTCAAGACCAGGTCACAGCCTCAGAAAAAGAAAAAGAAAAGCCCACAGAAAACAGCTTCTACTCGCAAGAGAGTGTCTCCAACAACTTCTCCTCCAGCAGTGTCACCCTCTTCCTCTTTAGCGGCAGTAGCCGCGGCTCACAAAGTACCTGCCCCCAAAGTCAAAGTCCAAGAGAGAACGGGTGTGTTACAGAGTTTACTGGATTTGTCCAAGCAAGAACTGTCTCGATTTAGTCCGTTGCGAACTCCTCCACGGCGTGTGTTGCCTGTCATCAAGTTGATACGACGTAAAGACAATCAGTGGCGACGCATTCCAGTATAAAATGACCTGAGGCAAGACATACGGATCAGTATTTTTTTGTGCTACTGCACGTCCAAAGATGTTCCCTCCAAGAAGTGTACACCGTTACCATCGTCGTTCTTCTTCTTCGGTCCAAAAAGGAAAAGGAAAACGAAAAGACAGTCACGTCATCCTAAGAAGCGCTTAGTCAAACATCGACGTCACCCCCAGAAAAGGCACACTCGTCCAAAGAAAAAGAGGAGTCACCAAAGAGGAGGATTCTTTGGTGATTTTGGAAAACACATCGTCACCTTTATGACAAAGCGATAGTCCCCCAAAAGGATAAAAGACCGTGCGACAAGTCATTGACGTTAGTGAATTTTTTTGGTTGTATGCCACGGAACCAACAAACCCACTGAGAAAGATGTCACCCCCAAAAAGACATTCCTCTTCTACCTCCAAAGGAAAGAAAAGGAAAGGACTGCCACCTCGTTTAGCCAAACATTGGGACATGTTGTCCGTCCTGTCCAAAGCTCCTTCACCCATGCGAAAAAAACTCATTCAAACAGCCTCCAAAGATGTTATTGATACCGTGTGCGAATGTTGTCTGAATGTCTTGAAAGGCACAACACCTTTGTCTAAACACCAGAAAGAATGCTTAGGCAAACATCGACACGTTCTTCGTCAAATGATCCAAAAGAAAATACCTATTCGTCAAAAGAAAAAGATGTTGGTGCAACGCGGAGGAATTTTACCCTTTTTACCCATGTTACTGAAAGGAGTCATGGGTACAATAGGAGGACCCTTACTGAAAGGAGTCATGGGAACAATAGGAGGACCCTTGCTGCAAGGAGTATTGGGAAACATGGGAGGATGAAGATAAAAAGGACCAAGAAGATAAAAGGGACCTCTGAAATCAAAAGATCTCAGACGTGATCCTTGAAATCTGATGGAAGGACGAAAACTAGCTTTAGTCCCTTACAAACGATGGATGGAATACCATCGTTGGCAAGAACAACGAACCCCACATTTACCTCCCAATCCTCATTTGACCGAGATGTCCCAGATACAACACGAACTGCAATCGTTGATGGATCGCAGCGATTTGTCAGAAACGGAAAAATCGCAACGGTACGGACAGTTGTTGCAACGACTGCAACTCTTTCACCAGAAAGCTTTAGACGAAACAGCTCCACCCACTCTGAAAGATTTTAAGGCCTTGATGAAAAGTCCATCACCACCACCACTACCACCACCACCAGCGGTCAAGACAGACACAACCCCACGAAGGCCTGAGGAAGAAGAGGCACGAGAAGTTTTTCAAACACCGTCAGCAGCTCCCATTCCTAGTAAGATTGCAGCGTCCTTGTGACCCCTTCCCCTACACCGCAACGAGAAGAACTTAAAGCTTGGGTTAAAAAGATGATGTCTACTCCACCTTCGACAGAGGTGAAAAAGAAAGAAGGGAAACCAGAAGTGAAAAAAGAAAAGAAGACCAAAGCCATTCCATTACCACCACTACCTTTCACTTCTACGCCCGTGGCACATCGGACACGTAAGACCGTTTCCAAACCACCCCCTCCTTCCATTCAGACTAGCATTCGTGAAAATTGGATCCCTTATTAAAACATGGAGAAGGTGTTAACCAGCATTTACTACGATCCAGCTCATCCTGCTGGTTACGGAGGAGTTCAGAAATTGTATCGTGCTGCCAAAACTCGACTGAAAAGTATCCGTTTACCTCAGGTGCAACGCTGGTTACAAGAACAAGCCACGTACACCTTACACAAACCCATTCGACGAAAATTTTCCAGAAGTCGCACCCAAGTGGAGGGTATCGATCACCAATGGCAAGCCGATTTAGCCGATGTCTCTCATTTAGCCACCTACAATCGTGGCTACAAATATTTGTTTTGTGTCATCGACGTCTTTTCCAAATTTGCTTGGGTCGTACCATTGACTTCCAAATCGAGCAGTGAGTTAGTGCGAGCCCTCAAACTGGTGTTGAAACAAAGTGGTCGTCACCCTCTTCGATGGCAAACGGACAAAGGCACCGAATTTCTAAACCAAGCTTTCCAAAAAGAATTGAAGAAACGTGACATTCATTTTTTCACCACCGAGAATCCCGAAACCAAAGCCAGCATCGTGGAACGTTTTCAACGTACCTTGAAAGAACGCATGTGGAAATATTTTACGCATCAACACACTCTCAAGTACATTGACGTCTTGCCACACCTCGTTCAATCGTACAACCAATCTTACCATCGGAGCATTGGACGTGCCCCCCAAGAAGTGACTCCCGACAACGAAGTGACCGTCTTCGAGCGCCTGTTTGGACCGTCCACGACAGTGCCTGTCCCCAAGAAAGGTGGAGTGTTGGCCACGGGAGATTGGGTACGCATTGGCAAAACCAAACGCTCTTTCGACAAAGGTTACTTACCCAATTGGACCACCGAATTGTTTCGTGTCACTGAACGTGTGCGTGGTCGTTATCCTCCCGTCTATAAATTAGAGGACATGAACGGGGAAGTGTTAAAAGGAACGTTTTACTTACCCGAGTTACAACGTGTGACCAAAAAAGAAGACGACGTGTACGAGATCGAAAGCATTCTCGATCGAAGAACTCGTAAAGTAGGAAAGAAACGTGTCAAAGAAGTCAAAGTACGTTGGAAAGGATATCCTCCCAGTTTTGACTCTTGGATCGACGCTTCGCAACTCATTGACTATAAAAAGAAGTGACCATCATGCCCTTCAACACAGTCTCAGCTACTGCAGTGACCACTCCTTCCCCCAGTTCTTCTCTGCAAGATCTACAAAAACAGCCCTTGTGGGTGTGGTGTGGAGAACGTGTGCCTAAAACTCAAATCGTCTTTTTCTGCCAAATCTTTGTGGTGTATTGTGTCATCGGTGCTGCCATTGCCAATTTGAGTTTGCAACAAGGAGATAAACAATTGTGGACCATTTTACTCAGCAGTTGCATTGGTTACCTTCTTCCCAATCCGTCTCTGAAATATTCCTCTAACGGAAACAACAACAACGGGAGCCTTGTGTCCAACGTCAGTTCCAACAGTCCCCCTAACCATCCTCTTTTAGACACTCCTCTCACTTCCAGTGACTCCTCGGATACTAGAACTGTGGAATTATGAACAACCAATTTTACTTAACGTTACCCAGTGACAGTTCCATGGAGGTGTTTCCAAATAACACTTTGTGCTGTTTCTCGGCCAAATTACCTCAGGCCATCCGATTGGATCACGAAGCCCGTTGGGAAGTGGCTTTGGTAGAAATTATTCACCCTACACAAATCAAAAACATCGTCGAAAATCAAAACACTTTGACGATAGAAGTTTGTGACGATCAAGTGCAACAATTCATGGATGAACGCGCTACTGCTGGTGGTGTAGCTGACTTTATGAAAACACCAAACCCCATAACTAAACGAACCACTTATCTGTTGAAAGTTCCTGCAGGTTATTATTTTAGTGGTCAACATTTGGTGAACACCATAGCTGAGAGGTTCAATTTCAT
>JAECUM010012274.1:0-57387 GCA_016617855.1 Megalonaias nervosa
TACTGACTGTGTGAATTTAATGTTAGTGTTGCTGATATTTATTGTCTGAGGTAAAGGATGTGAATGAGAAAGTCTTTGTGTTGTAATCAGAATGGCTTCAGTTTTATCATCATTCATCTGCAGCTTGTTACATGTCATCCATGATTTCACATCGGAAATGCACCTCTCTACGCCTTGGATGGTAGCTTCAACTTCAATTGATCTAGCCAAAGATGGTACCTACTTTAAGAAAGCCTTTACTAATTAACTTTTATTAATTTCTTGAGCAGGCCCTGCATTAATCAACTTTCTCAATGTCAGTACATGTTCAAAGTTTTAATTTGTCTCTTGATCTTATTTAATGAAGTCAGACCGGCATATAATTCCTTACTGTGAAGGCCAAATGTACCATATGTACTCACGTATAAGTCGAGTCAAACTGCACATAACACATATCCTTATCTCCCCTAGCATAAAGTGCCTGCAGATCAGGTCTATGTTGCTTGCTCTATCTACTGAGTACTCTTAACAAACTGCACAGACCCAGATCTGCCAGAACTTTGTATACAGATTTACATATTGTATATTAGGCCACTTTCCTGCTGCAGAGGGCTGGACTTGCAAGAGATAGACTACTGTAGTAAAATTATATGTACAATTTACTTCATGATATGGTGTTTTCACTATAAGGCAGTATACTCTATGGCTACAATGGACAGCAGTATAATGAGGGATGGCTGTACCTCTTTCATTACTTGAAACGTTTTGTAGCAGTAGGAACCAATGTATGTTGTCCGTTTTGAAAATGAAACTGAAATATGACTAATAAACAATGACTACAATGGCTTTATTTTTAAAATGATGACTATGCAAACTACTGACTTCATAAAATTTTTCCATATTTCACTGTCTAAAATTTCCTAAAATACATGTGCTGTACAATTTCTACCATATGTCATGAACTTAAAATGAAGTTAATAAGTAAAGCTGTAACAACACAATTATGCATTTCGGAAATATCTGTATTTTCACAATCATAAAATATACTGAATGCCACTCTTTATGATAAGCATGATATGACATGAGATACATGCAATGTATTACGATATATACATGTACTTGCTTATAAGTCAAATCCAAATTCAAACAACACAGATCCTAATCCAAATAATGCACCTACAGATCAGGGTCTATCTTGTTTGTTCTACTGAGTACCCCTAGCAAACTGCACAGACCCAGATCTGCTAGTGCACTATGCGATGGCAAATCTGGGTATGTGCAGGTTGCAGTTGGACTTATCTGAGTATATATGGTATGTAAATCTGTAAACAAATGTAAACTTGAAAGTAGAAAGTGAGTCTAGTTTGCAGAATGATTTAATTTTTCCAAATTGTTTCTCTTGTATTCAACACAACTCCTGTACTGTGCACTTAAAACTTATTATTTGGGTGAATTTTGCAAGTTCAATGTCCATCATATTATCCACACACCAGTGATGTCCCATCATGTACATGTAGATAAGTCTTGGCATCATTTGACTATTTTCATAGCTCTGCTCTTTGGAGGTGCAATCTGTCTACCAACATGGTAGCAATGAATAAAAAATATAAGATCTGTTTTTCAGACCGATTTGATCCACCAAATTAAATGGCAATGAGACATGATATCTCCTGCTGTAAGAATCATGCTAATTTGGGGCTGGTTACTCTTAGTAACGAGGTTTTTTTTAATCATTCTTTTTTTAATTAAAAAAAAGCAGAACAGATATTAACTTTTTAAGGCATGTACTGGTGAGGTGTTATCTAACTGTGGATAGTATTAATATAAAATATCCTGGGTATGTATAATTTAACAAATCATATCAGACATATGTATCATGATACAAATCATTTGACCTCCATACTGTTATATTTATCTCACAAGCTGTACATACACAGATTAATACAATATGTGTACCATGATACAAATCATCAGACTTCTGTATCATGCTACAAATCAGATCTTAGTATCATGATACAAATTAAGCCTCTGTATCATAATCTCATCATAAGTTGTACATACAAAAATTTAATACATAGTATGTATCATGATACAAATCATATCAGATCTTGATATCATATGATACTTATTACATCATCACTGCTGAAACACATCTCTTTTAACAAAAATATTCCTTTCAAAAGAAAGTAAAAGTTCAAAGGCTAAAATTAATAATAAATATAAAATTTTGACACAATATCTCATTATAATCTACAGCATCTTCAGAATTTAAAAATCCAATTAATAATAATAATAATAATAATAATAATAATAATAATAATAATAATAATAAAACAATAATAATAATGAGGACTTAATAAAGCACTTAATCTTTAGAAGCTATAAGTGCTTTACAGTATTAGACAACACATAAAAACATATACAGAGACAAGATTACAAAAACACCATGAAATCACAAAACAAAATGAAGTCAGGTTTACCTGGATGTCATGTATTAGTTCATTCTATTTATCATACAAAGCATTCTCTAAGCAGCAAACAGAGATGGAAGGTTAGGGACTGATATGTTGAGATGGCATATGATGCAGAGGTAATCTGATGCTAGTTTGTGGGACACCAATGAAGACTTGAATATTATCATCAGGTCCACGAAGAATCCAGTCTAACATGTGACCATGTTTATTTGTGGGTTCACTAACTGACTGTTTGAGGTTGAAAATGTTAATAGAATTTAGGACTTTTGATGTGTATGGATTTCCAGGGCAGTCAAAGTGAAAACTGAAATTTCCAAGAATAAACAGGTTGCCACCTATCAAATTTCCATACTCCAGAAAGTAAGGAAACTGCCCTAAAAAGAGAGATTCAGTTGGCATGTTTTCTTGATTAGGAGTTGGGCAGTTGAGGCAGAAAAAAATCGACTGACCTTTGTTCCATTGTGAGTGAGGTCTGGACCAGTTCAAATAATGTGTTTGAAAATGAAAGTTGCAGGGTAGTTCAAATGGTGAATTATGGGGTTCTTTCAGATGACATGAATTGTGCCTCTGCATGAGTGGTGTGGGAACAACTTGATGGACTAACCAGATAGTGTTATATGCAAACACGTTGGCACATCACGTGTTGTTTCTTTATTTTTTGTGTGCTGCCATTTATATTTAAGTAAAGATGATTAAGGTCATTAAGTCTAGTGCACAATGTAGTATCGAGTGCCAAGGAGTTATTTAATTCAATTAAAGAGGGTCCATTGTGGCATAAACGGGTTGACTGGTGAGTATAACAAGATGTCATGTTCAAAACATAAGATGGTTGTAGTACAAGTGGGGTAAAATGACTGAGAAAAACTTCCCCCAAATACGTTAATGAAGAAACACACTCCAACAAAACAGCCAATGCATGATGAAACCACAAATGTAGATGAACACTGTTAACAAACACATATGACATGAGAAACGGTACAAAAATCAGGAGCAGTTGCCTCAAGCCTGTTTTAAGCGATGACAGCCATTTTGAATCTATCCAACTGATTTATGTGTGAATATTTTGCATAAAATGATGTGATCTACTGGACAGAAAACATTCAGTATAGTCATGGTGATCTCAAAGGACATCGGTAATGAACAATCACCTGTTTAATACAGCCAGATTTTAATGGCTCCATTTACTAACTTACTGTAAAAATGTAAATGTATCTTTACTATACAGAAACCAGAGACCACTTTACTCCCTTTACAAAGATGGCTACCTAAGACAGGTTTGACTGAATGGATAACACTACTTAATCCTCATAATAACAACAAAAATGCATAGCATGGACCGACACTCTATGCCCAAAATGAATTTCAAGGAAATAAGACCAGTTTTTATAACCGCTGAGTATTAAAACCATCTCTTATACTCTTGAGCAACAAGATATTCAAATTAGCCAAAATGGTGGCCAAAGTGGACATAAGAAAAGCATCAGTTTCATTTAAGACAAACAAGACATCATTAGAAAACTATTGGCAACATCCACATACAAATATGGCCATCAACTGAGCAGGAATTGCGAGAGATTTTCAAGTTGGCTGTCATGACAGCTCTACTTAATATAAGATTGGCACCATCTTCATTTAGGACCACCTAGATATCACAGTAAGTCTTTATGATGACAAGACCATCAATTCAGCAATAACAAAATTATAAAGATGACCACCATGGTAGCCTTATTGGCTGTAATCATTTTCATTCTGGACCAACTAAACATCATAGGAAGTCTTCTGGTTGAAACCTGATGTTGAAATGACTTTCAGTTTAGGAGGAGTAGAAATAAAAATATTTCAAGATGGCTGCTATGGTAGCCATATTGGATGTCAGATCAGTACAATTTTCATTTTGTACTAGACAGACATTATAAGAAGTCCTCTGGTGGAAACCCAATGTTAACATAACTTTCCATCTAGGTGAAATAGCCCAAAAAAGATTCTCAAAATGGCCACCTTGACAGCCATATTGGATGTCTGATTGGCACAATTTTTCTTTAAAACCAACTAGAACTCATAAAAAGTCTTAAGGTGAAAACCTCATGTTTATATGACTTTCCATCCAGGAGAACCAATCATAAGATTTTCAAGATGCTGCTGTGGTAGCCATATTGGATGTAAAATAACACCATTTTCATTTACGACAAGCTAGACATCATACAGAGACTTTTAGTTAAAACCCTATGGTGATATGACCATTCAAAAGTAGTTGCCATAAAAATATTTTCAAGATGACCACTGTGAACATAATGGGCAGCATCATTCTTGTAATCCCTATATTTGTGACCTTCCATCCAGAAGGATTAGTGACACAATATTTTCAGATTGGATATCAGATAGGAACCATATTCAATTAGGACCAATTAGATATCAAAAGAAGCCTTTCAGTGAAAACTGAATGTTGATATGATACTTCATTCTGCTGGAGCAGCAATATGATATTCAAAATAACCACTGTGACACCAATCTCATTCAGGACCAACTTGACATCATAACAAAATTTTTAATTGAAAACGTTCATCCATTCAGGTGGAGTAGCAATAGCAAGATTTTTCAGATGGCTGCTTTGGTGGTCATAGCTGATGTCCATGGAGCATGATTTTCATTCAGGACTAATCAGACATAATAGGAAATCTTCTGGTGGAAACCCCATGTCAATATGACTTACCTATTAGAAGGAAAAGTGACATGAAGATTTTCATGGTGGTGGCCATTTTGGATCATTAAGGACCAACTAGATCTTGGGATGAATGTGCATGTAAAGGTTCATGGCAATCCTCCAAGTAGTTTAGGAGAAGTAATGATAACAAACTTGTGCTAACAGATGATAAATGACCAATGATGGATAGCAGGCCATCCCAAAAGCTCTTCTGGTCTTGATAAGTAGAGCTAAAAATTATGCCATACAATTACCTGAAGAGGAAGACAAAAATAATTTTTGATGAAATAATTTGGTTGACTCAGAAATGTCAGAATATCAATGCCCTGAAGTCACAACTAAATCTTTCCTGTGAAATAAAGGAACTTAATATCTACATGGCTATATGACACTGTTTTTGAATATAAACATTGAATGGATGGTCAATATGACTGTTTGTATGACACTGTTTTTTAATATAAACACTAAATGGATGGTCAATTTGACTGAATGATTGTATGATAATGATTTTGAATGCAATCATTGAATGGATGGTCAACATTACTAGATCTTCTAATAAGCCATTAACATAGTTAATCTGTACCATTTCTAACCATTAAGGAAATAAAAAAGACAAGATTCTCTAAAGCATCTGGCATAAATTGGAATAAAAATCTCATTTATACATCACGATGTACCCTACTTAATCTAGCTTCAACAATTTTAACGAAGAATTATTAATGCTAATTCCACCATCACTGCTGGAAAATAACGCTATGGTCTTGATTCCACTGAATCAAATCCAGTCCGAAAAAGAAAAAATTATTGACTTGATTTTTTGTTGGTTGGTTGGTTTTTAATGGCACTTTCAGTAATTTGTTGTGGGCTATATAATACTGCAGAAATGGGAACCATGTGCCTTTCCTAAGGACACATTCAGGTCTCTGATCTGGGCTGGCCTGAGTGGGTATTGAACCCACAACCCTTGAATTACGAGTCTGAAGGTGTACCAGCTAGTGTTGTTACCATGACAACCCCAGGAAGCAATCTAATGATCTTTTTGAGAGAGAGAGAGACAGAGACACAGAGAGAGACATAGAGAGAGGGAGAGAGACAGAGATAATCAGATGAAGATATCTGATGTCAATATTTACCAATATTGTGGAAAGGTGTTGGTAGACTTATCATCTGATAAATATGGCAAATGTCATTATCATAGCTGGACTCACCACTGAATCAACTGTCTCTCTTTCTTTCCAAATGGAACACGCGTTGAATATGTCCAATCACTTTATTACATATGTATTACATAAATTTAGCTGACCAAAAAGAAGCTAAAACTTGATGAATATCAAGTATATATTAAAACTAATCTAATTTATACTAGACAACAAAAGACAGAAAGAAAATTAGATCTCTGAAATATGTACAAAGCATTAAGGATGCATTTACACCAAAGAACAATACTGTAATTGATTAAATATTCCTAATTTACAAGCAAACTATAACAAAATTTAAGTCTTAAAAGATGAAAAACTGTGTGGTTATATATTTCTACAATTCTGCATGCTAAAATAAGATTGCAGTCTATTTTATCAACTGACAAAGCTGACTTAATACATAAATCAAGCTACTGGTATTCAGTTTGTGCATATAAAAACTGATTTCAAACTTAAAAAAAAGGAAGTAAATAACTGAAAATTTAAAGTATTTCTAAAATTAAACACTTAGATTTATTCCTACATTACCTGCCATCATGAGTCATATTCAATTGTCTAAGAGAAAAAAAACATGAACTTTTATTATGTACAATTTTCAACAAGAGTATCATAAACATAACATTAAATGACCACCCCATGTTTAATAGTCATCTATTTAGACAACAGAAATGTGTGTTCAGAAACTAATTATCTTCCTTAAGTCACAGAGATCCTGACCTTTGACCTCAAAATTAATTGACTTCTTCCTTACTTTAAGTGCAAGTCATCCACAAAGTTTGGTCCAGGTATAAGAACTAATGTTTTTGTGCAGAAACCATTTTTAATCTTTCAGTCACCATGATCTTATTCTCTGACCTTTGACCCCAACATCTACATGTTCTTCCTTATCCTAAGTTCTGTCCAAGCACAAAATACTTTTCTTCCTTCAGAAGGAATGGGACCTTTTCACTGCAAAATCAATGTGTTCTTTAGTACCCCAAGTGCAAACCATCCACAAAGTTCATAATTGTAGATGGTAGACATCTTGAGTTATTTTTCAGAAATGAAATTGGTAATGGACTGATAAACAACATCATAATATGGTATGTTCAACCTTGTGGGTGGGTGTATACAAACTTAAAGTGATATGCTCAACCTTGTGGTCAGTGTATATAAGTTTAACATGATATGCTCAACCTTGTGGCTGGGTATATACAAATTTATCATGATATGCTCAACCTTGTGGTCAGTGTAATCAAATTTATAATATGCTCAACCCTGTGGTGGGTGTATACAAATTTAACATGATATGCTCAACCTTGTGATCAGTGTATACAAATTTAACATATGCTCAACCTTGTGGTGGGTGTATACAAATTTAACAATATATGCTCAACCTTGTAATGTTGTCAGTGTATACAAATTTTAAACGATATGCTCATGGGGTGGGTGTATACAAATTTAAGATTATATGCTCAGCCTAGTGCTGGGTGTATACAAATTTAACATGATGTGCTCATCTCTGTGGCAGGTGAATACAAATTTAACATGATATGCTCCGTATTGGGTTGGGTGTATATAAAGTTAGCATGATATGCTCATCCTTGTGGTAGGTCTATAAAATTTAACATAATATGCTCAGTCATGGGGTGGATGTATACAAATTTAACTTGATGACTGATGACTAAAGGCATGAATAAATAACATTTTAAAATATATTTCAAATATGTCACAAAAATATTCAGTTTAATAAAAATACAATAAGAGGAGGTCCAATGGGCCTGAGATAACTTTTCTAGCTCACATTAATCATCTTGCTCAATTCAAATTGGAGAAGACATAAAATACTGGCTAAATTAATCTGAGATGATGTAAAAAATAATGATTACTCCCTGGTTGCTATAGAATCTACCTCCATGAAATAAAAGTGCTGAGTAGAGTCTTGGAAAATTGGCCAGACCTAATAAAAAAGTTGCAGAACTCTTGAATGCTTCAAATGCTGATTTCCTCATATTCAGAAAAAATGAAAGGTGTAATTCATTAAAAAAAATGTAAATATTACTGATGTCACTCAATAATATGCATAGTTATAACAAATTCAGGTTTTACATTTGAGTCTAAATTCATGCCTAAAAGTTCCTTAGGTTCCTTAGGTTCCAGGCTTTGACTTTCTCATTCAACCGCTGAGCCTCCATACAAATGTGGATGACACATCACACAACTGCGAATAAAACATGTCTCATAGGACACCGTTAAACAAATGCGTCTCATAGGACACCCTTAAACAAATGTGTCTCATATGACACCCTTAAACAAATGTGCCTGATAGGACACCCTTAAACAAATGTGCCTTGTAGGACACCCTTAAACAAATGTGCCTCATGGGACACCCTTAAACATGTGACACTTGCATATCAAGAACAATAATAATAATGAAGATCCCAAATGAAACTCCTTTAAAATTTTCTTTATATAAGGGACATCTTTAAATACACAAGGGACACCTTTTAAATCTAATGAAAGGACCCTTGCATTTGGCACAAGAGTCTATTCTTAGTTTATGTAAATAACTTTCTAAGAACACTGCTCAAATTTATAAGGGTGATAAACTGATGCATCGATACATTTGTCATAGCAATACACATATCGATACAAGAGGTGAAGAACTGATACAAAATGATGATTATCCTATACTGTAGAAGTTAATTTAATATTCAGCAGTCATTAATAATTATTAGTTGTTTACCTTTTTATTCTTTAAAGTCAGAATTCATCTGATACAGATGTCACAAGACCAGGCACTAATTTTTGTCAGTATAAAAAGAAAAAGCTATTGACAAGACCTTCTTGACTTCCTCAAATTAACACAAGATGACACAACTTGTAACGTCCCCCACCCTACTCCTGGTAATTCCATGCTAATTTTATCCTAACTGCATGTTCAACATAAAGGAGGCATTCTAAATGTGTTCCCTATGTATAATGAAGTGCTTTACTCTTCATTTAATAAACACTTTTATGTGAAGTGACTCTTTTGACTTGTCTCTTGTACATTTGGGTCTAATTTGATGGCAACACTTCTCGTGTGCCATGCAGTAAAATATATTACATTGAATTCTGATTGGTGTTTATTTTTTGTTCCAGTCCAATGTAAACAATAAATACCAATCAAAACTTAATGCAACTTATTCCGTGAGTGACACACAAGAAGTATGGGCAACAGAGAAACTTTGCGCTAAAGTGATTATCAAATGATCTTTACGATACTTAAATCCTAAATGAATAGCAATCTGCAATGTTTCTCTTGGAGATATTTAATCAGTGCCAAAACAAGCCAATGGGATAATTAAAATTAGCACAGAATCGGTGAGTGGGTAGATTTCAAACTACATGAGTTTTTCACTCTGCATCAATTTTATATTTTTATAGGAGGGGATTGGGTGTTGTAAATGCAGTTAGTTTTCCTTCTTCACTAACAAAAACAACTGCCTGCTGCTGTGGCAGTTGTTTAGCATATGCAGAAGTACAATGTGATAGATTTTTTTCGTAGTTCATCCCCATTCCCATACCCAGACTTTTTCTAGAAGAGATATTCCTTGCATGAGGAAATTGCAGTATTTCTTTTGTTTTGAAGACAACACCATAAAGACTTCTATGTTTAGGTTAAATTGATACTAAGTCTATGTCTGTCTGTAATCTGGTACTGGAAATACAACAAATATGTTAACACACATAAAAGAACACGATCTATCACTGACAGCCCTTCTAAATATTGGAAGTGCATGAAGTTGAAATGTGTATTGATAATGTATCATATCAGAGGCTGTGTATTATAAATGATATCGATACATGGCACAGGTGTATCATTTCATCCCCACAAATTAGTATAGTTAGCATCTAAATTGGGTGAACAATCAATGCCTCTCCAGACATATGTTAACACAAGCTAGCAAGCTGCATCCATTCAACAGGTATAGTTCAAATGTGGTACTGGCCTAACACTGCAAAAAACATTGGAACAAATGTCTGTCACTTGCCAGTGTTGTGATATTATGACTGTGTCAGGTAAGGCTTGTTTGCGGTAAACTACCACCAATTCTACAACAATCTGCCTTTGTTCATTGTTTCCTACATGAATATTTTGAGAACTATTTAAATATGAGGTGCATATGAAATGTTGAAATATGTTATCAGACATCTTCCACATCTTCAATATTACAAAATATGCATCAGTAAGACTAAATTTATTCAACCCAGCATTCATTATGAAAAAATCTCATTTTCACAAATAACTCATTAAACACTATTGTCTGAGGGTATATATCATCTCAGTGCATAAGTAAATATGTTATTGGGCCATTGGTGCAAGCAAGCAGGGAAGCAGGGAGGCATCTCCTTACATCTTGTACTGACATGGCTTTATCAGTCCTTGATAGTTAACTTGGTCTGCTATGTGTATCCTTGGAGACGGCCTGTTGCCCTGGTCAACTTGGAGGCAAACTGCACCATGAAATATTGCATTATTCAGATGAAAAGTAAGTTGTGAACATATTAAAATAAACTATATGACCTGTGAAAGAGCTTTCCCCTGGAGAGAAATAAAAATTTGCGCCTAATTTTTCATGTTGGTTTGTTATGTTTTCTGACCATGAAATAGTCATAGTGGTGAAAGGCCTTAACGCCAAACATAATAAGAATGCTATGCCAATGTTTAATTTTGGGATGGGGGTGGGGGTGGGGGAAATGTGTAATTATTTGAGCGAAAGATAGTTGAGGCTTTGGTCATCAATGACAAATTAAGAATAATATTCTGACAACACTTTCCTTTTTTTCTTCTTAATGGCTCTGATGATTGGTAGTAGCAGTAGTAGTAGTGGCAGCAGTAGTAGTAGCAGTAGTAGTAGTAGCAGATTAAGTAGTAATTTTATTATTATCATCTTTTCCTCAAATAGGAAATTACTAATAATAATGACTATAATGAATATTTGAGGGACATCGCATCACTCAGTATACAATGCTGGTAGAAATTACTGGAAAGTTATACAAAATTTAGACCTGAATGAGATATTATTAAACTATATAGGAATAAAATGAATTTTTAATTCATTCAAAAAAGTAACTGTAAATAAACTTTTTCATGAAAAATGGAGAAGGGGTCTCTATGTGCAAAAAAAGTTGTAGGGGGGCCATAACTCTGCTAAAGACTAATGAAAAGATAACTCAGCCTTAATATTATGCAAATCAATCTCTGATCTCAATGTATCAAGGATCTGGTTGGTTGAGAGGAAGCATTAATAAATGGCACACATGAATAAACTTAAAGAGTTCAATGACAGATAGAATGCATGGAGAATAAAAAGAGGTATAAATAAGATTAGTTTCCAACAAGGGTGATACTTGTAAGATAATATTATAAAATTGCATGTTATCTGACAAATAATACATTTTTTTATTTATTGGATAAATATTATTCATCAGTAATGGAATCCCTTTTTTTGTGAATTACCAAATACGTTTGTATGTACATGTAATGTGAACCTGACTGGAAAAAAAAAAACCCTGATCAGTATGGGTATACCTGACCCACTTCAGCTTATATGGTCATGCCATAAAAAAACTAAACCATGTCCAAATAGGGAAAAAGAATGTGAAACAAAAACAAGGCACCCAAGGACAAATTAAATTAATAGTGACAATTCACACCTGAAATGTAAATCAAAGTAACATTGCATCAGTAAGGAAGAATGTGGTATGATAAATGTAGGAGCATTACATATCAGAGAGAGTTATTGCTAGTAAATATATATTCCAAAACAATGAATTTGACATTCCAAAATAATTTTATGAAGAATCTAATTTGATCAATGAATCAAAAGATCAGCTGAACATGATCTCATATTGGTACACATCATATTTGTTTTAAGCACAGGTAGAGCTCAAATTCTATCAGATTAGGACAGGCTGAAACTACTTTGACCTAGATCTGTCAGACTGAAACTAATTAGACACAGATCTGTCAGACTGAAACTAATTAGACCAACTGAAGATTTGTCACTGCATCCTTTTTTGGTGTCAGATTAGGACCTACATTCCTCATTCTGGGTGAAAATTGAGGGAAAGTCACTTTTTTCAGATACTTATCTGATTAGGTAATTGGTATTTTACCATATGTGCTTGCTTATAAGTCAAATCCAACTGCAGACTGCACAGACCCAAATCTGCTGTTACCTAATGCACCAGAAGATCTGGGTCTGTGCAGTATGTTAGTACTAATCAGTAGAACAAACAGCATAGACGCTGAACAGCAAACACATTATGTTATGGCAGATCAGCACCTTTATTGTTTGCAGTTTGACTCAACTTATAAGTGAGTATAGACAGTAAAAAGATTCTGTATTATGCAGAATGAGCAGAACTGATGCAGGAAAAGTAAAAGTTAAACTAACTGGCCCTGCAGGACAAGAGGTGAGCATACACATTTTTGAGCACTGCAATTTGCTTGAAGCATTTGTGCTTATTTATTTTTTTAAAACTTATTTCATAGGGTATTTATCAGACTGCATCAAGGTTTCTTTACTGATAACATGTGACACTTTGGGTTATGACAGGCTTTTAAGTATTTCAACCATACTGTATGAAAATTACTGAAGGGTAAGATGAAAAATTATTATTCAACAATTAGATGGACATAATCTTCTTTAAGCAGTTAAAGGCCTCTTTTATGAAAATAATTGAGTACAAAATCTTCAATCTGACTGGCTGTGAGCCTTTAGCTGTGTGATAAATGATACAAGGTTTACAAAACTGACTCCATTCTGTTTGCTATAACTTGCCCATATCACACTCATTAGTTAGATACCGCCATGACAAGGAAGGAAGAGAAGTATCATGATAAAACAACCACCAATTGAGATCAGACAGGAGATTCTGCCAGCTTCACTTTTTAACTCCAAAATTATCTTAAACCTAAGCTTGTGTGGTGATTGATCCTGCTCTCACACAATGTTTCTTCTTCTTTAGATAACACATACACACACCTGTGGCTGAGGCTTATAAAGGGTATTTTAGAATACAGACCATGTTCCCTTTATCTTGACAAGGGATGCCTAAATATAATGATTATGGATTATTATTATGTCATTTTTGGAATATTTTTGTTACGGGTATTTCATAACAAATAGTTTATTTGTGATATGGGATATTGTATGGTAACTTTTATGAGCTAGGATTTATCCCCTCCCCCTCTCCCCCCCCCCCCAACATTACTGTAACCAATATGATAACATTCCATTACCGGATTCCTCCAGTGAAAGGTACTTGTTTGTCTTAACTGTAAGAAAAGATATCTCCTAAAAATAACCCACTAATAAGGTTACCTGCCTGTGTGTGTTACAAAAATATCAAAATCAATGATAATTGTGCCCCATGCTTTAATTTGTTGATAATGGTGTATACCAAGAAATACATTACTCAGAGTTAGTGTATTAGACTCAGGTCTTGATATCCAGTAAGGAAATTCTTGTCCATCATCAAAGGCTAGAGTAAACAATGAATTTTTACATTAATAAGAATAATGACAATAGATAGTAACGATTAAAATAATGTATGTGTTGGATTGGATTGTTGGATTGTTGTTTTACAGCATGGCAACACTTTCAAGGTTATATAATGCTGAGACATGTAGAGTAAAATGTCTTGCCAAAAGGATACACCAACCATTATGCACAACAACCAGGGTCCTGCCACAAAAATAAAAAGATTCCAGACCTTTTCCAGAGCAAAAAATACAAATTTCCAATGCCTAACAATGTGACATGTGAAGCTAAAATACTTAAAAACTGCAAGTAAAATGAGAAGATATGAAAAATGTATAATCCAAAATTAAAGATTTTATCCATATACTAAAACTTCACCCAAATGCAAATGAGACATCACGTAATAACTTTTTTCAAGACTTTGAAGTCATTTTTCAGTTTTTCCAGACATTTTCAAGACCTGCAAAAACAATTTTCATATTTTAGACATTTTCCAGTTTTCCAGACCCCTGTGGGAAACCTGAACAACTGTAGCCATTCCAGGCTAATCTAAAGGATTGACTAAATCTTAACACCCTTCTGGTCACATTTCCAACAAATTAAACACTGAGCTGATGCTGATTGCCTTGTAGTAATACAGACTAATTAGAATTTTATAGTTATTGCTTTAGCAGAATACTAATTAATGAATCACTGACTCTGCCTACATGTGTAGTCAAATATTAACAGACTGCAACTTAGAATTGCCAACTTACTAATGATACATTGCTGGCATGGGATGAGTTATCTTACTCAGGCTGAAAGCTCTACATGAATAATACACCTTTTAAATATATTTCAAAAAGAGATTTTCATACTTCTAACATAATGGACATCTGAAAATTTCACAATGGTGAATGTCATGTTTTGATTAGGTCAGCTGGAAATCAGAAAGTTGAGCTGAGGTTTCAAAATCAAAAAACCTAAGGAGGTATTATTTTTTCTATATTAGCGTCATATTATCCTGTCAGAATAAATTCAATATGTTTGAAATTTTTCCAGATAAAACACATCACATCTGATATTTGGTATATTAATATTCTTATATTTAAAAAAATATACAAAAAAATACTACATAGCAACATTTTTTTGATCTAATATAACATGTGTCGCCTTATAAAAGGTTCATAGGTTCAAAGGCTCAAGTTGCAGAGATATAAATTGACAGAACACATCAGATTATGTGAGCACCAGGCAAAAAGCCTTGAATTAAGAATGTTTTTCATTGACATGATTTTTATTCTTCGATTTCAATCCATTAAGTAATGTCAAAAGTTACTAAGTAGAAATGAGTGGAAATGATGTGGAAAGGAAAAGCGCTAATAAGTGAAACAGAGCCATAATAATTCTGCCAGAAAAAAGAAAAACTGAACCTGACCCAAGTCTTCTTAAGTAAAACCTCATGACAAATTTCATTTCAATCCATGATGTACTTCAGAAGTTATTGGGATAGACATAAATAAATGGGGTGGATAGGACTAAATGCTCCCTCCAATGATAGAATGTGGGGCTTATTGACAAAATGGAATGTGATGGATGGTCAATGGTAACTCTCTATGTCATCTCCTTAGCTATGGTGTGTGGGAGCATGATGACAGGACAGGAAAGATGGATGGAAATGGGTAAGGTCACTGGATAGTTTTGGATCAGACAACCCCATATTTTTTAAGCTAGAGGGCATGGGCCTAATAAGCAAGAGCTGTGTGTTTATAATGTTCATCCCTCTATAAATTCGCCCAGAAAATAAATCTGCAACTTCCTTTCCTTTTAGGCTTGAAAATGGGTTCATTTGTTTAGTGACTGCCTGTCACTGGAGATCAAATGCATAATTGGGCTACAAATGAACAGCCAAGTTGGCTTATATATTTATGTGTGTCTGCTACTGAGGCAAATACCTCAAAATTGAGACACTTAAGTGGTGATAGGAAGCATGCTAATCTGCAATAATACCAGTGAACCTTAATGAAACATCATGTGTAATACCCAGACTGATTTTCCTAGCTGCCTTGTCACAGAAAAATATCTGAAATAGCTCTTTACTGTCAAAAATGAAAGGTTGAGGGTAGTGTGGGTTCAGTTGTAAAAGCTATCAGTTGTAAAAGGAATTAACACTAATACCTTAATTAAAATCTGACAAGCGTGCTTTCTGCAAAAATTATTGATTAGTTTTTATTTAGATCTTGAATACTGAATTATTCTGATTTTTGTGCAATCTGTCACAATTCACCAAATAACTGTACAGTGAGATTGATCAATCTATGCTCCCCTGTGGAGGCATAATGATGGGATGGGATGGATGGACATGGGTGTACACTGTGTGCTCCCTCCAAAGATATGGGGGGGGGTGCATAAGGATGGCATGGGACAGATGGAGAGATATGGGTAACATTCCATGCTCCCTCCATAGATGTAGCACGAGTAAAACAAATGTGGAACTCAAACATATGTAATACTCCAAAGGAAGTTTTGAGAACATGAGGCATGAGCCCCAAAGAACTTTCATCTTAATATTAAATTTTGCTAGATATAGGATAACCCCTTTCCCTCCCTCCCTTCCTCATCTCTTTCGCTCTCTAATGTCAAATAAGAAGTGTTTCTTTTCAAACTGATGACATAAAAAAGATGATAAATCAAAGACATAGGGTAAAGACAAACAGGATTAATATCTACCAAAGCAATAGTTTTTTAACATTCACTAACAAATAACTATCATAACTTATCTACATAAAGTCTAATTTGACATAATCATGGCATAAATTCATACTTTTCTCGGATGATTTGGTTTAGTTTAGGTGTTTAATGGCACTGATTGGTTAATGGTTTGCCATACCTTCAGTGATTGGTTGAATTGTGTCACATTGGATACATAGGGAGATTATAAACAAGAGGTGTGCTGTCATTGTTGGGCAGACAATAGATGATTATAGTCAAAACCAAAATTTGAAATTAGTGAGAAGCCAAGTGTCAAGTTAGTACATTCTAAAAACAGAATTATAACACCCTAAAATGTCCAATAAACAGAGATCCTAGATTTAATTTAAAAATTGGATAAGAATATCTGTCTCCCACAACACCTGACAGCTTCCTCTCCTTCCCCAATCTAGTATATTTTTTATCCTTTCTAACACAATAATCCCCATCCTATGTTAGAGTACATGTAGGACCCTCAAGGGTTCTTACAATATCATCAGAAATAGAGTCACTAAAATGTTGACAAGCTAAACCAGTCAGATGCAAAATAACCTCATTAATATGCACAGATTTTGCTCATAACTGTATTCATCAAAGATCCCAATAATTTAAGCCTATTTACCATGTTTGATCAAAACTGAATCAGAAATGCAGAGTGGTAATAAGCTCAGCCAAGATCACCCCAATATGCATGGATCCTGTGTATTAATGAACTTATGTGAGATTTTGATCATATAAGCTTATATGTCAAGTTTGATCAAAATTAGATCATGGCAGAGGTAGCAAGCTCAACAAGTGAGATGCAAGATCATGTAATTAATATGCATGGATCCTACCTACTGTTGAAATCGTCCAAGACCTTGATGACATAAACATAATTTATAAGTTTGATCAAATCAGATTAGAAATATAGCTTCCACAGTGGCATGAAGTGCAGCCAATCAGAATAAAAAAAAATCTTAAAAAATTCTGTTAGGATAGTCACAAATTTTACTGTAAATATATTGGGTGAATAATAATAATAAATAAATAATAATAATAATAATAATAATAATAATAATAATAATAATAATAATAAAGACTTTATTTAATGAGAGTAAATCAGTTAGCTACAAAACACTAATCTACCTTAAGTCACCCTAAGATATATGAACAGATATTAACATTGTGCAATGAATCACTACTCATCTCACGTACATGTTCATGTGTGTGTGTGTGTGTGTGTGTGTGTGTGTGTGTGTGTGTGTGTGTGTGTGTGTGTGTGTGTGTGTGTGTGTGTGTGTGTGTGTGTGTGTGTAGACATACATATACACTCACAGAGACAGTTATGAACATAAAATTACAGACTCCGAATAGACGTGTAAATTGTCAACACACTAATGGATGAAGTTACTATCACTGTTCACTGTTCAAAGTTAAACTCATACATTACACATACTTATATACCAAAACGTAACTGGAGGAGGTAGATCAGCCTCATGGCATTAATTAAAACTTAGATTTCATTCATTTAGTACATCTATGGCTAAAAGCTGAAATGTTATAAGATTTGTTAATTTCTTTTTGGGATATTATTCCATAATATGTATGGCCCCAGAGTACTGGAAACTGTTTAAATAATTCCTTCTTTGGTTTTGGAATTATAACTTTTTGGCCTTCATTTTTTCCAAATTTTTGGGTGCTGCTGGTTTCTCTGCATTTAGAATCACTTTGCAAGTACATGTATACTGGGGTGAACATGACAGAAACCCAAGTTGAAACTTTATACACTATTTTGGCTTTCCAAAGATAAAATCATTCTTGAAAAGGTAGGATGTTTAAAGCATCTGTTGTCTCTATAATGTTTCCAGTTTGCTCATCTGATATTATTTTACGGGTTTGTTTTTGCAGTTTAAATATTTTCATAATATTGTATTTCTCCATATGATATTACAATAGTCAAAATTTGACTGAATAAAATTCTTTTTAAAAAAACTCATAGTACCATTTTGGAATGAAGTACTTGATTTTTCTAAATACATGTAACCAAATGTAAGAATTTGTTTTCTTTTTAATGAAATTTGTATGATTAGACCAAAGTAAATTATTGCCAGCAAGAATACCAAGAATTTTGTTATTGGAAACCACATTCAATTTTTCTTAATTATAGAGATGGCTTCAGTAATCTGTCTTGAATATTCCTCTTTTTGGCTGTGCTGTTATTATGGAAATCTTCATTTTATCTGTTTTTACAACCATGCAGTTCTCCTTACACCACATCTGAAGCTTCTTTAATGCCATCTGAAGATTATTTTCTAATCCAATTTTGCAGCTGTGGTCATCAGAGAAAGTAGTATCATCACCATATTGACCAGTTGGTGATCAATACAGTATTTCCAATCTGTAGAGGAAGATCATTTATATACATAACAAACAAAATTAGTCTGAGTATAGATCCTTGTGGCATACCACCATTTATTCTTTAATCAGATACATGTCCATGTAAAGTCTCTTTCTTGAATATGGCATTCAATTATGAAGCAAATGATTTGTGAGCTGTGTCACAAAATGTATAATTTTAAATTTTTCTAGAAGTTTGTGATCAACAAGATCAAACACTTTTCGAAAATCAACCATTACACTCCCAACGAACTTTCCTTCATCTAAAGCCAGTAGCCATGTGTCAACTATTGATATTAGTGCCATTTCACAGGAATGATTTTGACTAAAACTATATTGGTTATCATGGAGAAGTCTGTTGTCATTGAGATAAGTCATAAATGGCCCATGAACATGCTTTTCAATAAATTTTTAAAGACTTGGAAAGATAGAGAATGGATGAAAACTGTTCCAGTCATCTTTTACTCCTGGTTTGTGGAGTGGAGTTTATCTATAGCGAAAACTCGTCAGTGAATCAGCTGCTGGTCTGGTTCTCAGACTTATCCCTACCTGTCTGCAACAAGCAGAAAAGGTGCCTGGGTTCAAATTAATTTTTTATCTCTAACAGAAAATAGGTGCAAAAAAACCAAGGTTGTAATCAAAGATTTACTTTCAAACACAATCCATCTTTGTGACTGATGTCATGAAGTTTTAGTAACAATACCCATAGCAGAAAATGTTACAAGAAGAACGAAACTTTACAAAATGATTGTGATTACATGAAACATAAATAGGACATATATGAAAAGGCATAACACTATCGATACAAGAAACTAAATTATGCTGGTACAGCATCTTTGAAGGCGCCCCTTTCAAAAACTCAGCAAAGAAATTAATACTGCATGCAACAGCCAAAATGCTGAATGGGCAAAATCATTACTATTTAATTCATAATCTTAACTTTTTACAGTCAGCTCCTCCATTCTGCATTTCAGCAAATGATACCAAGTCCATAATCATGCCCTTCATAGTTTTGAAAAAAATTAACACAAGTTACCCATAATTACTCTTTACACCTGTCTAAAGAGTTATTTTCTGATTATTCATCCAGTCAGGCTATCTAGGGAACTCATTTATTTTTAACTGTCCTTTTCTTAGCATAGTAACTCAAATTAGTCTGTGACACAATACTATATTCTTCATCATTAAATATAATTACATATACAGCTAAGAATTTCTTCCGAGATGATAAGTTGTTTGTGCTTTGTAATATTAAATACAGAATCAATTTCATAATCTTCTGAACACTAGCTATAAATAGAACCCTCAAGGCAAATGCAAATATGGATGACCAGCCATGACTTGGCGAAGGATCCTGGACACATCTGCATGTCTTTGTGGGACAAATAACAGATAGCCCAAGATAGTGACAAATGGTGAGCTGCAGTGAAGGCCTGAAGTTCCAGTGGGAATGAAGAGGACTGATATATATGGCTGGCATATAAAAAGCATTCAAACTGTTCAGCAGTAACTATTCCAACAGCTTTATTGCAAATCACAAGTAACTTGAAAAGCAAACAAAGTCAAGCTGAGGCCCCTATGTAAGAGCAAGCGGCGACCCCTGCAATGATTGAGATACTCATTTCCTTCGTTAAACTTAAGCATGAAACAGAAAATTCTGAAAAACAATTTTAAGCAGAATACAAACATTTGCAACAAGATACAACTATAACTCATTCTTATTTTTTCCTTGGTCTCTTTCAGAAAAAGTCACTATCCAAATAAACTGACTTCATGAAAGTCAAGATTTTAGCATTACGTTGTTTTTCCTTAAGATACATCAACTATTTGGCATCCCAATGACAATTACTACTGCCTTTAAAAAAAATGACCCAGATACAAACAATGTAAAATTCCACTCAAGCATGAAATAAAAAAGTCCAGCACTTTTAGCATCATAATGCATTTCAGGGTAAGATGCATCAATACAAACTGAATACATTTAAATGTCTGTTGTTCCTGGTTCAAAAAAATGTTCTGTGGCTGCAAATTTAATCTTATCCTCAAACATCAATGCTAACTGTGCAGCTCAAAACCACATGAAAAGTTGACAAAATGACAATGGAAGAAAATCTGAGCTCTACCCTAGCCACCTACATGACGGAGCAAGATGACAGATACATACTGTTTTCCATCGGATTTAAATTTTGTTATTTTTGCAGCCTTCCAGGGTCACAAATTGCATTAAGAAAATAAACAATGGTGGCACTGCCCAGTTTGAAAACTTTCTTTTGTTTAAATGGTGTAGTCTTCTTCATGATCCATCTTTATACAGTGTCACAGTGCTCTGCGGGTTTGGGATGTTGATGAGACCCAATGTGCCCTCCGGCATGTCATCAAGGGCATCTAATAAAGGTAACCTGCATGATGTTACATCTGTGATGGTGTTCCAACTGAGAAGGTGTTAGATTTTTTCAAGACTGCAGTGAATACACATAAATTTGACCATGTATTTTAAGGATCCTGCACGTATTTTTGCCTTTTTCTGTTTTGAATTTCTTGTTTGAGTCATTTTGCAACATCTCTGCCTTTTGTCTTTTATTTCATGGTTGATATTCACCTTTGGTTGGAGCACCAAAATGTATTGTGCTATCAAAGCAACGACTCTGGATGACACCCTAGACACCACGCAACCTGCGAAGTGGTATCCTGTGGCCTGCAAAATTATTGGCATCACAAGGTGTCATGAGAGATAACAAAGGTGGTGCAGCCCTTGAGCCATCGAAAATGCCCTCATGCAGCCCTCAGGGTGGTTTGAGTTTGAGATCCCTGCCCCAGACTCTTAGCTTCAAAGCAATGATACTCTGGATGACACCCTAGACTCTTTAGCGTCAAGCAGTTACACTCTGGATGACACCCAAGACTCTTTAGCTTCAAAGCAATGACACTCTGGATGACACTCAAGACTATTTAGCTTCAAGCAATGACACTGGATGACACCCTTGATTCTTTAACTTCAAGCAATGACACTCTGGATGACACCATCTTTAGCTTCAAAGCAATGACACTTTACACTCAAGACTATTTAGCTTCAAGCAATGACACTGGATGACACCCTGGCAATGACACTCTGGATGACACCATAGACTCTTTATTCAAAGCAATGACACTGGATGACTTCAAGCAATGACACTCTGGATGACACCATAGACTATTTAGCTTCAAGCAATGACACTCTGGATGACACCATAGACTATTTAGCTTCAAGCAATGACACTCTGGATGACACCATAGACTATTTAGCTTCAAGCAATGACACTCTGGATGACACCCAAGACTATTTAGCTTCAAGCAATGACCCTCTGGATGACACCATAGACTATTTAGCTTCAAGCAATGACACTCTGGATGACACCATAGACTATTTAGCTTCAAGCAATGACACTCTGGATGACACCATAGACTATTTAGCTTCAATCAATGACACTCTGGATGTCACCCTAGATTCTTTAGCTGATGTTTCATCTGTTTCAATCAGTTTAACTGATGACTGCTTGTATGTTAAACCACTCCTATTTTTCTGTATTTTGTTGGGGGTGGTGGGGTGGTGATCAAGTACACTGAAAAGGATATTTCATTATGATCAGCTCAATAAATCTTTAGGACTGCAAGTTAAGTTTTCCTGCAGATCAAATGGGTAGTGATGCAACAAATTATAACATTTTAAACAAACTGTGTTGTACTTTGACTTTGTGATTATGCCATTCATCAGTTGTTTGAAGTTTAAAGCTAATAGACTTTAGACTAAAATTACTTGTCCAAGCACTGTTTCCGGAAAGAATGGCATATTCTGCCTCAGTTAAGATCCAATGAGTATAACATGCAGCTGAATCAAATGGTTTGCCTGAATCGTTTGTTTAAGAAAGGAAGCTTCCTTTAATTTCTTTTGTCGATACTACCAGTCAACAAGGTCATGCAGGCATTCAGTACCAACTATTCCTGTAACGGATGTCAATTTTCAGAATCTGATTACACATACCTTTAAATGGCAATTATTCACTTTACTTGGACCCTCATACATCCCTATTCCTTTGAAAGTTAATTATTTACACACCCCAATAAATACACAGTGCAAAATCAATGTTAAATTATGTGGTCATTGTTAGATGAAGCCAAACTAAGGGTGTGATGTCGAGTGCTGTTATGTCACACTATAAACTGTGTGCTGCAAAAATTTTACTACCCTGTTATTTGTTATGATAGACCAAATGTCCACTTTTCCTGACCCAGTTTAGTACCTAGACACCATTGTAAAAGTGTTTAGCAATCAATTTTCATCTCAAAGGTTTTTTGTTTATGACGCTTAAGGTGCAGAGCATTCAAAAATAAGGACTGAATAGACTTTGGTTAAACTATAGTAGTAATAAATTTTAGAATAACAAATTATACTTAATTTATTTTTTGCAAATGTGACTACATGACTACAATCACATACTGTATGTACTTGCTTTTAAGATGAGTCAAACTGCAAACAACAAAGACCCTGATCTGCCTTAGCATGGTGTGCCTGCAGATCAGGGTCTATGTTGTTTGTTCTACTGATTACTCCTAACAAATTGCACAGGACCAGATCTGCCAGCACATTATGTGATGACAGATATGGGTTTGTGCAGTTTGCAGTTGGACTCTGCTTATAAGCGAGTATATATGGTATACTTGAGTCTACTCCAGTCTGCTTTGTAGTACTCATAAACACAGAGGGATGGCTACAAACAACTGCTGGTGTGTGTGTGTATGTGTGTGTGTGTGTGTGTGTGATATGGATTTTTAATGTAGCTTTAAAAACTTTTCAGTCATATTGCTACAATGTTTGCTGTGTGACAGTTTACAATGACGTCTAGTACTGAGGTATGATGTTCCCACTCAGTCACATCATCCTGACACCAGGCTGACCAGTCCTAACACTAACATCGAAATGCTGAGTGCCAAGCAAGGCAGCTGTGAGTACCATTTTTTATAAGTCTTTGGTATGACTTAGCCAGGGCTTGAACCTGCGACCTCCCGCATCCGAGGTGGACACTCTAACCACTAGGCCACCAGAGGGGTCCAACAACTGCTGGTTGTATTGAGCTTCAAATTTTGAGTGTGGTTTGAATATTGATAGTACACTGTTTAAGAACACATTAGCACATTTCAGGCAATGTAGTACCCTTCAAAAATTTTAAAAAGTTAAGAAATAAAAATAGCAAAACTTACATTTTTTTAAATGTGGTCTGAATATATAATGCAGATTGTAAGATCAAATTAATACGTTTCAATGAAAGTAATACTTTGAAAATGACTTCTCCCTTGATAGTAGATCATTGATCTGCCCGCAGCTAGCCTTTCACACACTGAATGGAAAAGCACATATATCTAAACCCTCTGATAATCCTGCTTATAGTGCTTTGTGTTGGTCAGTAAAATCCCATCAATACCTGGGTCAAAAGTGGTCAGTGTTCCAAGAGAAGACAATATCCTGTACATATTTATTTCTTCTCAGCTGAATAATCTCAGCTGATAATCCCACAGATGACTGATCACAGGTTGCCAAAGCAGTTCTCAAGCTTATAGAGATTGCATTTTTAATGTCAAGAAAGTGACCCTAATGATAATATTCCAATTATGTGTGACTGTTTAAATGAAGATGTAAAACAAAGGGAAAAATTTAAAATTTTCATATGGAAGAATGAGGACATTTGTTTAATGAGTGGAATTCTATGTAAAAATAACATCACTCCTCATGATCATTTAAAAGGCAAAACAACAGCCCAAAATTCATATGCTTTATGTCAGGAACATCAAACACGCGGCCCGCCAAGCCATATCCTGCAAAATGATTGGCATCACAAGGTGTCATGAAAGATAACAAAGGTGGTGCGGCCCTGGGGCCATTGAAAATGCCCTCATGTGACCCTAAGGGTGGTTTGAGTTTGAAACCTCTGCTTTATGTCCTGTATCATGTGGAAAGAACACATATGGAAAAATTATATGTTTTATGTCCTGTATCATGTGGAAAGAACACATATGGAAAACTTATATGTTTTATGTCCTATTATGTGGAAGGAACAAATGGGAAAAAATATATAATTATTTAATAATTACTTAATAAATAAACCTTACAGTTAACATATTTTACAGTCATGATTTTTACAAATGATTTGACTCCTGAAAGTTATATGAATCCATGTCATCAAATAAATGTATCTAATTTTCAATGTTCACAGACTTGCATAGCCTGGTGTGAAACCAATTATGATGCCAAACCAGAAAGTTTTATGAAAAGGTTTCCCATTAGTCTCAATTGCTCATTCTATTTTTTTCAAGCATATTACAAGCAAGCAATCCATCACAAATCTTTCCAAATACTGAAAAAAGGGTTTATGCATGTCATTTATGCAACTTATCAAGTAAATGAGCAATGAGACAGAGATGAATACTAAAACACAAATCTTCTCCTTACACAGGGTACAGAAATTTTAATTATCAACATACATCCTCATTAAATCTTTGCTTTTGAGATTTATGAGGGGGAAATAACAACAGGAAATATCAAGTAGAACATAGTGAAATATTATCTTATGAGACAAGAGGTTATATTTAATGGAGTGACTCCCCCATGTACCATTTCAAATAACTGCACTTCATTTCTGAAGAGTTACTGTATCAAATTTAAAAAAGAAAATAAGGTTCTCATGTATTCACTTTCTCCATGTAGTTTTATAACATAAAGGTTAGAAAATATGCAACGATTGTGATTCTGCATTGGAAGGAACAGTATTTTCATCATTCTCCCATAGTTTTCATCATCTGTGCTCTTCTTTTCTCTCAATCTATTGATTTTCATCAGAAGTGAAGCCTTATTTATTTACATTTTGACAGGATCACTGTTAAAGTAATTTCTGAATGCAAATTCCCTACATCATGACCTCAACATTATCGAGTCATTTGTTCTAGTGATATGTAAATTCAATCTACAAATCAGGAGCTGGTAATGTCTGCACCAACTTTTCTTAGGGTCATACTTTTAAATCCAAGTATTAAAAAATGGTGCAAACAAATATAAGAACAATGAATATGGGACTCAAAGGTGTAGAAAATTCAAAACTAAGTATAAACAGAAATCTCCACATTCAATCTAAAAGCAAAATCATTTTTGTTATAAAATTACCACACCAGTCAACAATATTAAATGAGACAATAAAAATGATAACAACAAAATAATAATAATAATAATAATAATGGTGTGAGTAAGAAGAGGAGGCTGATGTTAACCGCTTGTGCAAAATTTTACTGCAAAGTACAAAGGGCAAGTTACAATAATTTTTTTTAACTTGGATTGAATGACACACAACACCACCACCCAATTTTGATATTTTAAGTGATTTTAAGGAACTTACAGGGAGCTTGTAGACTTGAAACCTGGTGACATCTTTCACTCCATTTGATATTCTATATCTGGAGTTTATTGAACCTAATATGACCTCATAGATGATGACAATAATTATGCTGCTGAAGATGAAGGCAGCAGTGATGATGATGATAAAGTGATTAAGGTGATGATGGCAACAAACTTTAAATAATATAATTCCTGTACTTTTTTCTGCCTGGACTTTTAGCAAGCAGTTTCTAAAATTGTATTTTCATCATCCATGTTTGTACTGGAAATTAACCCTAAATGTACCTTTTTCATTCCAAGATATAAAGAAACCCCTTTGGTACCAAGCGTGGAGATATAAAACCCTGAGAATGTATGTACTGTACAATAAATGAACACTAAAGATAGTAATACAAAACTGTTTCTGTGTATCAAGTAATTTTTCCCATTCAAATAATTGTACAAAGGCACATGCAAAAAAATATTTTATCATTCACATCAAAATCTGACTCAAACTTGATCTGAACATTCCAACTGCCAAACTGTCTACCCAGGTATATTTTATTTATTTCCTCTTTCCTTTTCTCTCTATTGCTTTCCTATTACTCTCAAAAAAGTTTAGAGTTTAAGATGCTACTCACAGAGATTTGAGTTTTCATCAGTAACACTTTTTGCAGTTGCAACAAGTTGAACTGGAAAGCAGGTATTTTTTTCCAGGTCAGACAAAATTATTTTAAAAGATTACCATACATGGTATGTTATATGCCTGCCATGTGGCAAACAGCATCATTATACTTATTTTATATAAAACCCTCTTTCATTGTTTACATACTTTACCTTTTTAATCTGAAATCAATGTGTCTCCTTTGTCTTCAAGGCAATCCATTCAAAACAACTTAAGTCAGTGTCAAAGACACAGAACTCAAATTATTGTGCCTTGTGCAGAAATAACTGTTCTTCTTTCTGTCTTTGTGACCTTGACTTCTGACCCCAAAATTGATAGGGACTTTTTTCTTCAAAAATGCAATTCTCAATGGTCATGTTTTGTAGCATAGGACTGAGTTATTTTGTGGAGTCCCTCTGACTTTGACATTTACCTCATTAAATCTAGTATCAACTAGTGTCTTTCTTGTGTCAAATGCAAGCCATCTACAAAGTTTAGTAATAGTGCGTGATGCAATATTTAAGCAGTTCTCTGGAATTCATATTTCTAGCTTTCAGTCCCCATGACCTTGACCATCAAACTTCTTACCCTAAAATGAATAGGTATTTTTTGTCTCAAATGCAATCCATCAACAGAGTCTGGTCAGTGTTAGTGATAAAGAACCCATAATATCAGGCAAAAACCATTTTTCTTCTTATTGTCAATGTGACCTTGACCTTTGATCCTCTGACCCCCAAATCAATAGGTGTCTTTCTCATCCAAAATGCAAGCAATTTCCAATGTTTGGTCAAGGTACCTGATATACAGGTAAAGTTATTGTGTGGAAACCATTTTCCTTTTTTTTAGTCCATGTTACCTTGACCTCTGACCTTTTCCACTTAAAGTCAATAGTTTTACTTTCCCCAAAATGCAAGCAACAAACAGAGTTTGCTAACAGCAGATGATGAAGAACCTGATTTATTGTCCAGAAACTAAAGAGGGAAGAGATTGGTGGACATCATAAAATGATCCAGTGTTATTCCAGGTATTTAAGAACTTAATGTGTTTTACTTCTTAACCAATCACTTTTAAAGATTCTAAAAAAGACCAATCTTTCATAACTTTTAGAAAGCAATCAATGTAAGGCAAATCAAACTAGGCTGAAGAATAGGGTGGCACCTCTTCAAGGTAATCATACAGGTGCTTTGAAACAGACTTCTAAGTAAAAACAATGGGTAGTAGTACCTCTCTAAGGTAATCATGGGGTCCCTTTGGCAAGAACCTTTTTGTCCATAAAACCTGATGTACATTTCAAGTTTCATAATCTGTTTAGGAAAAAAATAAAGAATAAAGAGCATCAACAAAAAGCTTTATTTAAAAATTTAACTTTAAATGGCACAAAATAAGATAGAGAAAAGAAATGGAAGTCGTCAAACATAATGTTGATGAAAGTACCTCCAATCTGCCATTTTCAGACCAACCTCCAAGTGTTCATAAAATGCATCATGTGGTTTCAAGAGTTTGTCACAAGTCATGCATTAATTGTGCCAGTACAGAGCACACAGAGCTTAGATTATCTTAAGAATTTGGTTCTTGGTGTGGCACAGAAACATAAGTAGGTTATTTAGTGCCCAGGCAACTGGAGTAAAGTGCCTTACTCAAGGACACACGATGGTAGCTGACCACGGCAGATCTGTTAGGCTTCGAACCCAACACTGGAAGGGGTACATCATGCCATTTATGCATCCCTGACTCTTACAACACTCAGGTTGGGATGCATCAGACCAATTCTGCATCTCTGACTCTTACAATACTGGAAGGGGTACATCAGGCTAATTCTGCCTTACAACATTGGAAGGGGTCAATCCAGCCAATTTTGCATTCCAGACTCCTACAACACTCAGGTAGGGGTACATCAGGCCAAATCTGCATCACTGACTCTTACACCACTGCAAAGAGCACATCAGGCCAATTCTTCATCCCTGAGCCTAGAGCTGGGGTTGGGGGGAGTATCTTGTAGATAATTTTTGGCAAGAAAACCTTTAGTTCAAAGTGGTAGCAAATCTGCTTCTATTACTACCAAGCATGGACCAGAATATAGTTGATGCTGATTCACAGGCATTTTAATATTTATATTCAGAAATATGCAACATTTCTTTAAAAATTTTGTAAATAGTGACTATAATAAAGCAATACAGGGTAAAACAACACAAATGGCTCATATGGCTCAAGCTGTACTCCACCATTAATGGCTGAATGGGATGCCAGTCCACTGTAGGTCAAGATTCTAGCCCACTTGACACCCACTATCCAACCACTCCATCCTCCAGATACAGACAACTGTAGCCATTTACAGCTAGACTGAATGAAGTAATCTGAGGCTAAGTGCCTTGCAGTTTGTATTTAAATTTGACTTTGTGCTACAGAGTTCACTGTCTCAAACACCAGGCTATCACTTAAGGACTTAATAAGAAATGTCCTCATGCAGGACCTTTAATAATGATCACCCCTCTTTACAATGTGTTATAACCACTAATAAAGAAACTGAACTCTTCAAACTATATTCCCAAAGTAATGTGGTTTGATGATAGCTGGCATGTTCATTATTTTTTTTAAAAAAAAAGGCAATTTAGAAACTATTTCACCAAAGGTTCCCTTTTGATGAATAAAAGATGATGAATTGTAACCTATAACATACTACCTTTAATATTTTAATGATGGCATCTTCAAGAAATTTATAATTTGGAACTAAAATTTCACCAATCTTTCAGGAATCACATTAATTTAAAGCCAAAATATTAACACTGTAAAAATGTGTAATAAGCTCGAGCAGTATTAGAATTAACTGTTTCTGTTCCTCTTTAAATGTGAATTATGTACCATATATGCTCGCTTATAAGTCAAATCTAAGTGCAAACAACACAGACCCTGATCTGCTATCGCATAATAGGCAAGCAGATCCAGGTCTATGTTGCTTGTTCTACCAATTACTCTTAACAAACTACAAAGACCATGATCTGGTGATGAATTATGTGACAGCAGAAATGAATCTGTGCAATCTGCAGTTGACTCAACTTACAATCAAGTATATATGGTAACAGAGCCAGCAAAATGCGTCCACAAACATTCACTGAGTTTTAATGATGACTCAGAGCATTGTTAATAATTATTAAAAAATGTTTGCAAAAAAAAAAAAAAAAAAATTTAAAAAAAGGGCTTTAAATATCCCCAATTCCATTTTGTGTGCTAGATACTTTGGGCACCATCTCATCCAAACCCTGCTAACACTGTGTAAAAAAAAAAAAAGGTCAAAACTTGCTTCAAAGAAGGTAACAATTTATGTGTGCTATACTGGCTGGCTTGGTAGGTTGTTGGCCTTGTGTAGGCAGTACTGGACCTTTCTCCATTTTTTTAAAATACGTTGAAAGAATATATGTACATGATAAAAGTCATCAGTCTCAACGAGCAGAGATGACTAGGAGGGTCATAATGCATCATGCAGTACAAACAGGTTACAAATTTAAAACTATATGACTGAGACGGTCATATGAATCATGTGGTACAAGGTTACAAATTTTTAACTATAGGACACCATACCGAAGCATAGGTATCAAAGTCAGGTTCTAATGCAACATATGTTGATAAAATTTTACAGGTGGGTATATTACAAATGTCAAAGACTGCAAAAGGCATGACAAAGTTGAAATAAAGTATGGCCAGGCAATGGAAAATAAGTGAATTTCTAATTATGTGTCCTGAATAAATAGTAATCTGGGCTCAAAAATTCCACTCATCTGCTTGTATTTATGAGTGGTGGCTGAAGGTAAAATTACATTTTCAAGATGCTTGACTAATTGGACAAGTGGCAAGTAAATCCAAATCAGTATTATTTATGGTGTTGGATTCCTAAAATTGATGCAGGAAAAGTGTAAGTTCCATGTGGCATTCCCTGCAGAAGGAGCAGGCAACAAAAACAAATTCTGAGCTCTGGTAATGACACTGCCAGTTTACAGATTGAAGGACTTTGATGCTGTAAACTACAAGTTGCTCAATGTAGGGCATCCATGTGTTAAAATACAACGGTCACAATACACATCAAGCTAAACATGCCATACCTGCAAAAAAGTTTGGCATATAATTTTTATAAAACTTTCAAACATTCCTTCTTTTAATACTGTTCCTGCTGGAACATTATACCCAAGTCTCACAATTTGCTAACAAAGATGATAAAATCAATTTATAATTGTTGCAGCTAAAGAGAAGACATATTTATGATATACTTTGACCTTGCTCCATATACTTACAAAAGGATGTACCTGAACAAAATTTCCCCATAGACATTGTCTTCCAAGAGTATATCTCATCAATAAGGATGCACACGGTTACATCATACAATTTTTCACATTATAACGTGATCAAAATAATCCATGAATCGTGAATGAAATTATTAATGAAGCTGCCTTAAGAACAAACAACACATTGAAATATTTTAAATTTTGTCCTCACAGTAATGTTAAGAGATCTGACAACTGATGCAACTGTATTTACCATGTAAGTTGGAATATCCTACATGATAGAATATCTTACTTTTTTTAAAAATAAGTAAAAATAAGTTTTGTTAATGCACAGTAAATTTTGGGACAGTGCTTTTCAATAATTTGTTTTTCATTATGAATGTCTTGGGACATTTCTTTTTCTGTAAGCTTCTTCTATGGGCTTAATTTGCTCCTAGATTATCACAAATTAATTATCACTATTATAAATCCTAATTTCCAACTAGGTTAACTGAACAAGGTATTTGCTGAAAAGGCCAAATTACTGGCTGATTAAACTTATGGGTTTCCTTTCAACAAAACATCTGGTGTTCTGAAACCTCTTGCATTATAACAGTTTTAACCTTACTAGAAGAAGTGCAAACCAACCGTTTTAGTCCCACTTTGAGACAGACTAAAAGTCATTAAAAAATAACTGCACTGCCTTGAGCACTATTATTAGACAAAGCCACTTACATCAATGAAAACAGTAATTCAGCATGTACAATGCCATTGACTAATATGACCTGCAGAAAAGCTCATGCCCTAAACAAAGAAATTCAAGCACTAAATCTTGTAATTACAAAGTGACCAATAACTTTAAAAATCACTTTTGAGCAACCATTTTTCCAACACAGAAGAGGCAAAAACAGTTACTGTGATGTCTGCACTGGAGAGAGTAAGATCTACACTTCCTGCAAATCTTTATCTTGTTTCACTGTCTTTGGGTTTATTTGTACAAAATCAAAGAAAAAAAAACAAACCCCAAAATGAAGAACAAAGGCATTTATGACATTCAGATCAAAGATTAGAATTATTTCTTATTAGGTGTAGCATTAGGCAGGCAGAAAGTGAAGCCAATAATCTGTAATGCTTTAGGACAAATTTGTTGCACAATTTTTGTTTTGTTACTATGTTTGGGACAAGAAAAACATTTTTTTCCTTCCAAAAATATATGGACATCATGGTGATTTATAAATCAGAGAATGTCATAAACAGGTTATTGTATGTATGCAAACTGGTATCTTGGATGAACTGTGTTATGTTGGCATATCCAACTCCTAATCTTGCTGGCCACATTAAAAAAAATTCATACTGTCTAAATAGCAGTAGCCTACCTGCAGTAACCTATAAACATATCTGCAGTAACCTATAAACATAACAGCAGTAATAATACAAATAATAGATTTGGTAAGCCTAACCTGTGTTCCTGTCCATCTTCAGATGTCAAGTCTGGCATTGCCGGGAAATCCCGCTTCAATAGCTGACCTGTCAACTTCAACAAAGCCTGCAAAAACAATTATGAGCTTATACATAAATATAGTTGTGCTTTTATTATTTGATATATTTTTGACTCTCTTTTAAATATTTATCTTATAAATATTTCTTCGACTTCTTCTTCAGGATGCATAGACTTACTATGTGCCTCCCTTTACCAACACCCTTCTGGTACTATAACTAAGAGTTCTGCAGCTTTCCATATCTAAAAGGTATGGTCAAATCAGTCTGCATATCAGAACAATCAGCTATGTCAAACTCAGATCACATAAACCTGATCTAAGGTGTCAAATTAGTCTACATATAAATACAACTAGCTACTGCAGACTCAGATCATACATACATGATCTATGTAATGTGTCGAATTTTGAATAAGTATGGAACCTTAAAATTGAATTCATTGTGCATTAAAATTTTATTACAGTCAAGCCAACAAGGTCTTTGTCAAGGGTCACTTCGACCTTTTCTTCATGTCAGTGTTCAACTTGAAAGGCCAGCATCTTCGGCTCATTGAGAATTGACCCGGGCATTGCAACACTGTCCTGGGAAAGGAAACATTAAAGTTACCGACCATAACTGCTTTGATGTGAACCCCATGTCAAATAGTCATTTTCAAAGGGAAGTTGATATGCACTGTATTCCTCAGATTCTAGGCTGTCAAAATCTGACGAAAGAAATAATTATCTTGGGGAAAAATTAGGAACCGCTGATTACGATTGGTCAGTTTAAATTAAGGCATACACCTTGGAAGTAATGTTGAATTTAAAAGTAACAACCTTGGTTGAATTTCTTTAGTCCGAGATATTTCCTGCGAGAGGACAAGACTTGGCTCTGGGGAAAAACTAAAGAATAGTTCTTTCCTCGTTAAACAAGTAAAAGGGACCAGGTCTTGTAAGAAAAGACAGGCTTTAGTGCTAGGATGCATAATTGCTGAAAAGAACAGCATTATGGTACGCAATTTTAATTTTCATGTAATTTTCTATTTTATCTGTCTTGTTTATGCAAATGTGTTTGATATGACTAGGATTCATCCCATGTATCGTTTATTCGATTTCATGGAAATCTGTTGATATGCTAGAGTTGTTATGCAATTTATTTCTTAATTTTACAGTTACTTGTTCATTGATAGAATTGACTGATTGCATGCGATCCAAATTTTCAGATGTGTAGGATTTCATAGGGTTATATGAATTTTAATTTCCTTTGTCTATTAGGACGATACTGATTATCGCGAGTTAACAATAATTGCTGATTTTTTTATCTGATTTTGTAATGTTTAAAGAATCTTGTAGGTTAGGGATTGCTATGAGCTAGAAGTTAGTGAATCTCATGCAATAGTAATCGAGCATGTATCTTATTGAGTGGAACTGACTAGACTGGATGTCTAAGGAGTCATGTGGTAGTGTATGCAGAGAGATACGGGAATGTTATATGCACTGCTCACATGTTAATTTGTGGTCAGCTGCTGTGAAGCGAGAGTGATGATCTATCGAATTAGGTCAGACTTGGATGTATATTACAGGGGCATTTGTAACTAGAGATAACAATTGTACCTTACTCGAAATACAGTCCAAATCTATAAGGACCATTAATCGTTAAGGTCACATTATGTCAGAATTTATGCAGTGTTTGGATAGCTAGTTTATGCCTTCTGAGTAATGAAAGTTAAAGAATTTTATATACGTATAGAAGATTTTACATATAGAGGCTTAGTGGTAATCTTGTCATTCAGGGAACAGCTCCCAGGAACAGATGGGGACAGTCCAAAAGACGGAAGTCCAGAAAAGAGATGAAGCGTTCAGAATAGGAAGATCAAGGAAGATAAATGTATAAACGTGATGGGGGGGGAAGACGTGTGATACACAGAGACGAAGACAGAAAGCGACGCAAGGTGATGCAAATCAGGCGTGGACATTGTGCTCTTTTCATCACTCATTACCATGATGAAACGAACCTAAAATAGAACACTGCTATTGAAATTCTGTTAATGTAAATTTGTTTGAATTGAACCTGACACTATTAGTTTTTTTGTTATTGATTAAATTTTTTATTTTCTTGTCTAAAGGGGGCTCATATTGTATTATTTCTTCTCAATAGTCTTGCACAGTTCTCTGTTGATGTTCTACCTATCCACTCACACCGGGCAATAAGATCAAGGGAGGTCATCCTCTAGATAACGACTGCCAAATCTAATTAATCATCCCTCTTTACCAAGAGGGACAAACATTACAATCTAAAAGGCATGATCAAAGCAGTTAATGTATCAAAACAATGAGCTATGGCAAACTCAGATCACACATACATGATCTAACATACACCATCTAAGCAGTCAACATATCAAAACAATGAACCATGACAAACTCAGATCACACATACATGATCTAAGAGGCATGATCAAAGCAGTCAACATATCAAAACAATGAGCTATGGCAAACTCAGATCACATATACATGATCTATGAGGTATGATCAAGTCAGTCAACATATCAAAACAATGAGCTATGGCAAACTCAGATCACACATACATGATCTAACAGGTATGATCATATCAGTCAACAAAACAATGAGCTATGGGAAATGTAGATCGCATACACATGATCTAAGCGGTATGATCAAATCAGTCTACAAATCAAAATAATTAGGTATGGCATATTCAGATCACGTATACCACTGTACTGTCTGTAATTTCATACCCTTTACTTTTGATACACTGTCAATTCCATAAAAATTCAAAATTGTATTTGCTCCTCAAACTTTATGGATGGAGAACTGTCTTCTTGTTGAAATTTTGCACATTTTTGGGACATAGTACTATTTTCTGATTACAATTTGATATATTTTTGGGACAGGGCTGTTTACTCATTGAAATTTGCATTCTTTTGGGACAGACAAATGCTTTCTGATTGAAACTTGCATATTTTTCCAACAGGACTGTTTTCTCATTGAAATTTTTCATATTTTTGGGACTGACAACCTTTTTATCATTTTAATTTTTGCATATACACTGTACATGTATTGTTACGTATATCTACACTGTGTGATTAAATTTTGTCCATAACTGCAGATTGTACATTAAGCTAATGTTCTTTTGTAAATACCACATTTATGTAGCTAACTTCTGTCCATGATTGGAAGTTGAAAATAAAAGGTAAATATAGTTTTATGAGTTCATAATATTCTAGAAACAATTTGATGGAATTTTCTGTTTAGAAATGATGCATCTAGGGAATTCCAGAATATTCTACTATGTCTGTATAAAGAGAAGCTTTCTAAACAAGTATTCATTCCTGTTGTGAGATCAGTCTGTGGGATCATTTCAGTTGCATTCAGATATAATTTGAGAGGACACTCTGGATTATACATCAATGTGGCACATCAGGACATTCAGGACTATTGGAAATCATACATTCTGTACTTCTGGGCTTGTGATAGGACATTTAGGATTATTTGGGATTAATTCACAGTACTGTAAGTGTGTTTTGAATTTCATTTTGTATTTGAGGGAAATAAATTGTTTATTAATTTTACTTAAATAGCTGGTTCACTTTTTCCCATTAATTAACATCTTGAGTAGTAACAGTCATTTGTAAACTGGAGCTACTTCCATGGCTCAGCATGGCATACCCACCCATGCCTTTTTTTTTGTAAATATTACCCACCACCACCCAAACACCAATCCATCCCTGACCATGACCCAAGGTCGAAACCAAAAAATTCATTATACATTTTTTGTGACTCCTCTATGCTATGCTGTATGTTTAAAGTCTGAAAACAACAAAAATATTCAAAATTATTACTGCAATTTGTTTTATATTTAACCTATGACCTCTTCCATAGGACCACAAGGTAAAAAATGCCCCCAAACTATATCCTCTCTCACAGTTGGTTATCGTAAATGGCAACTTCTAAACCAAGTTTGGTGAATTTCTGCCCAGTGATTTACCAGACAGAGTTATCAACAATCAGACATAAATGGAAGAATGTGTCACAGTTTCCTCCACTAAAGCATGAGGAAAACAAAACATGTATGAAAATATATCAATGGTTGGTTGCTTTTTAATAGCACTTTCAGCCTGTTATTGGCTATATCATTCTGAGAAAATTGGAGCTAAATGCCTTTCTCACGAACACACCACAACAAGCCAACCTGAGCTGACCAGTATCAATCCCACAATCCGAAGATTACGAATTTGACACTCTACCAACTGAGCTACCATGGTTCCCCAGAAGAAATACAAATTACAAACAATATGGTACTTAATACATATAAATGTGAATTTATTTTCAGGGGTATCAATTCTTGTGGTTTTGCAAACATTGGTATTTTCATTACTTGTATAATATTTAGATATATCTCTTACAGGGAAGTGTGTCATACTGTATTGTCTCAACCAACTGATTTTTTTTGTTGGATCCTTAAAATTGTGGTATTTAGCAACAAGGAAATACATCGACAAAATTAATACTTAATGAATATAACCTACCAGTAGTTCACAGTAAGCCCTGTACTGAGATTTAGGCATGAAACAAAGTACCAGCATACCAAATTCCATTACTTTCAAAACTTTTGAACAAATGAGAAAACATTTATGAAAAAAAAAGTTAAAAGTTGAATGAAATATGCATTCACATTGAAAGGTTCAGCCTAATTAGTGGCTGGCTGACAGATGGAAAGCAATAGATCCAAGATAAATATAAACTGGGATCTAATTATAGAGTTGAGAAAGATCTTCTGCCAGCAGGTATCCTGGATAAAACTATTAAAGGAAGGAGAACAGTAAACTTGGCAATGTGTCAAGTAAATAAACTTCAGCTGAGAACTTTCAGAAGTATGCCAGAGTCTGTGGAAGGAAACCAGGAAAAGGTCTGAATTTGGACAAACCATAAATTTCTTCTAGAGTCCTTCAGATGTCATAAGTAAAAATTCTTGTATTTATATATGTATGTACTGGATTTAAGGACACATCAGCACAATCCTGGTCATATACTGATGTATAATGTTCACAGCTTGATTCGACTAGGGTGGAAGGCATATATTTTGAAGTTATATGTCTCTCAGTACCTCCTGATACTCATTTATTTATACAGCCTGCTGCCTAGGTAATTATGAGGGCAGAAAGACAGACAGATGGATAGGTGGGTGGGTGGATGGATGGACAGACAGACAGATAGGAAGACAAACTGAGAGACAGATGGGTAGGAAGATACAAAGAGGAAAGAATATGGTTAGTGAGAGCTGGACTTGTGAAAGGTATTTTTGGAATATTTGCCTCTAGCATTGAGTATTTGTAGTGAAATTATAAAACCACTGCAATTTATCAAATACTAACTGAATTATTTGTCACTGCTCATCAGATAAATTGATTCAGATCATCATAGTGTCCAATACATACAACTGCTTTTGGCATCGCTTTGGCAAGCTTACACAAGCAAACTACTTGAGATCAATGAATATGGATTTCTGGCATTCCAATAGATGCCCTCATTTTACACAACAAGATTGTATACAGAAACCAAAGTATAATCAATGGACATAAGCCATTAAATGTATTAGTAATCAATACAAATAACACAATCTTGCATACTGCTCTGACTACACTGTTTACAAAAGCCAAGTCAATCCACAGAAATTGCTGAGATCATATCCTAAGCATGAAAATTAGACTGTTTATCCATCTTACAATGAAATCTGGTTTTCAATGCAAAAAACATCAAATAAGCAGGCTCATCTGGATATGAAAATTCTGTCAGGATACTCTTTTGTTGAATTATTAATGATGATATATAAAACTTTAAAATTAGTAGCAATATGCAATGACTTGGATTAACCTGGTGTTGGGTGCAAATGAACCACTTAAAATTTCATCAAATTTTGTTTGTAATATGTAAAAATGGCAAATATCAATTCTAAAAAAGGTGAAATTTTTATCATTAGACCTTATCGGATACATCTTCCCCAGGACTTTTGTTTTCTTCCGAGTCAGTGTACACATGTATAGCATATATACTTGCTTGTAAGTCCAACTGTAAACCGCAGAGACCCATTTCTGTTGTCTCATAATATGCCAACAGATCTGGGTCTATGCAGTTTGTCAAGAGTAATCAGCATAACAAACAACACAGACCCTAATGTGTCAGCATAATATGCAATGTCAGATCAGGGTTTATGTTGCTTGCAGTGGGGCCTGACTTACACATCAGTACATGCCATATACTGGTCCCTGATGAATAGCATATAACTTTTCTTTGACAGAATTTGGACTACTGCATTTCAATTTACATATTTCTTATACTAACATGACATGCATTTAAAAACCTTCCGAATAAATAACTGTTGACTACACCTATGATAAAAACATTTAATCACCATTTATTTCCTATATTACATTAGCCTCCTGCTTCAGTTTTTGATGATAAAGCAACTAACATGCAAAAACTATGAAGGGGCCCAAAGTTTAAAGTTTGAGTAACTACCTCTTGGTCATGAAGTCTATCAGTGAGGGAACACCAAACCAAAATGTGTCTACAATTGCCTTTCATAAGTAATCACTTGTACACTATATCACAATAAAAGTCTTCAACATGAATAGAAGGTTTTATTTTAATTCTAATGCATCAATTACCATATATACTCGCTTATGAGTCCAACTGCAAACTGCATAGTCTCAGATCTGTTTCGCACAATGCACCTGCAGATCTGGGGCTGTGCAGTTTGTTAGTATTAGTCTGTAGAACAAACAACTATATGCTGAGCTGCAGGCACATTATGCTACGGCAGATCTGAATCTTTGTTGTTTGCAGTTTGACTCAACTTATAAGCAAGTATACATAGTATTTCAAACTGTTCAATTTAGTTTATAGGATGCAAGTAAGAAAGATAATGATTACTGCTTATCCAGAAATACATAAATGCAAGAGATAAAATATTCTAAACAAAACTTCACCTACTAATTAACACCAGTATATACATTCAGTGCGTTGACATGTCTGCATTCCTTTTAAATATCTTTATTGTCCATATACGGAAATAAATATCCAATAATCGATTGTATAGTCTGTCCTTGAATTCCTGTTTAATCACACGATAGCTGTCTGTCTGTGGAGAATGCAAAGACAAGCAGATAATCTGGCCTAGTTTCAACACGTTACTGTACGATTTCTTTGGCGCTAAAGATGCATTGATTTTTGGTGTTAGTGAATTTGTACTAAAATACAATGAAATATCCTTGGCATAAAATCAAATAAATTATAATAAAGATTGATACAGGATATTTTATGATTCAGAGAACTTTGCCATTATGGTTTCATCTCCTTCTATTTAATTGTAGCCATTATTGTGGTGCATACCTAGCAAGCTGTTTAGAGCATACACGTTCTGACTACCTCTTTGTTACCTGCACAAGTTAACGTCACAACCCTGCTACTTGTCATGTACAGTGTGCAGCTCCGTCTCCATAAAATTGTGTGATTTAACATCGTACTCAATGCTGATGACTATATCATTCCAAATTACAGAAGTCTGCATGGTTGGAGCAAGGCATGGTTTTAAATTTGTATGGTATGAAGAGATGAAATAATTCTCAGCTAGCCTGTATTTGTGCCAGGTAATAATGGTAGACTGCAGAGAATTCATTTTATTGTGCAGAAACAAAATTGGCAACATATGGACAGACTTATGTATGGACAGTCGGTTCAGTGGACATGGGACCATAATATGCTCTGCATTATGGCGGACATAGAAAACAAATTAGGATCAATCATGATGACCAACTTTAATATGCAAAAAGCAAGAGAGACACGAGTAATTAATTTATGACCTTTGTTGCCTGGTGTTAAGGAAGCTCCTCCATACTATTCAGTCCCAAGGCAATGGGAGAAAGTGCTTTGCACACCAACAAAACATGACAGCTGAAATGGCCTGGGATGGGTATGATTCAAACTCTTGATCTTTGGGTAGTGAGTCCCACACTCAACAACTGAGCCAATGCAGATCCCTAATAATGTCTAAACAATTAAGTTTTCTACTATAATTAATTATCCTGTTATATGCATGTACTACAATTAAGTTCTATATGCTTTTCTATATGCTCACCCTGTTGTATACTGCAATGGCGCTTGTACTTAATTCAGCCTTGAACTAAAAATAAACCATGATGTCATTGACCCGGCTGAGGCCATATTGCTTTCGGACAAAAGCCGCTAGCAACGCATAGTAACACGGATGCTGGCAGCATTTTGAAATTTATAAATAAGCTATATATTCTTCTGGAAAAGCAATTATTTAATATGGTGACCACTACGCATTGTTGCTATGATTCATGTACAAATGAATCAAGATACCAGAAAGACAGTGTTTGGTTCATTGGAAATGGAAATGGTTTTCCAAAGCCTGACAAGGTGAGAGAAAGGTGTATGCGATAGGCACACCACTGTGGCTGACGTGATTTTACCATAAAAAATGTGATGAAGGATACATATATATGTAGTTTGCATTTTGTTGGTGGAAATGGACCCACTAAGGAACATTCAGGCCCAATTAAATTGGGAGTCATAGCACGTATTTTTTCTTTTCTTTCTGACTCTCTAATTTCTCCAACAGAGATTGTATCATTAGAGGAATCGGCACAGTTTCTTAAGTCAAAACAGCCTGGATACCATTAATAATAATAATAATATCAACAATAATAAATTAATTTCTTAGTTAATTAACACAACTACAAAAAAGCTTATAAACTCAACAATGCAATAGTAGAAAGGGGAAGGGTATACATCTATTTTTGTTTAAAAAATATCAAGATGATATATGTTACAATGCATGAATATTTAAATGTTACTTAATTTCTACAAATTATTATGAGAAATGTTGACTTGTTAGCAGTTATTGACTAGAATAAAATGTGAAGACACAAATGTTATTTTTAACTTTACAAAGCTGGACCACACTTGACAGTTTTACCATGCACAGTAAGCATGTACTTACAATTTATGTAATACCAAGAACAGTATCAGTGTTAATAAACTGAGTGCTATTTATTCTTTTCATCATAAACGTTTTTGGTTATTTTGTTATTTACTTTTTATTGTTCAGATGCAGCTGAAGAGAAAGCCACCGTCTTGGATTCTGTCAAGAACAACAACAACAACAACAGCAGCAGCAGCAGCAGCAACAACAACAACAACAACAACAACAACAACAACAACAACAACAACAACAATAATAAGAAGAAGAAGAATAACAATAGCAAAAATAATCATTAACACATATAATTGTAACTTTTATTACTTACATACCCATGCAATTATGACAAAATTACCAGTATTATTTGCGATAATAATAATAATAGTAATAATAATAATAATAATAATAATAATGAGTAGAAGATTAACAATAGCAAAAAACGCACCAGATAACAGTAACTTTTATTACTTATACATGCATTCAATTATGACCAAATTTCCGGGATGATATGCGATAATAATAATATCAATACTGAGAGGATAATATAAGCAGTGGAACAATAACAACAATAATAACAGCAACAATAATAAATTGCACTTGTTGTAAATCTGAATATCAATATAATGGTGGGTGTTATGGGGTGCCTTATAATTTCAAATGGTATAAAACCATACAAGAATGTACAGTTACAAGAATGTACAGTTATAAATCAAACACATGTCAAAGTGACTTTTGGTTTGTATGATTAATGTATACATAAAATATACTGCAAATAGGAAAAATCGACATTTCTGTTATTTACAACACTTTGCATACAGAAGAGTATTGAAAATTCAAGATACAAAATGCACGATTCAAGAACCTTTTAAGCAGTATGCTTCTTTTTTCCATTTTGGGGCAGGCCTCGACATCATAACCATCGCTGTAACTGAATATTGGAATGCTCATCTATATTCGGATGAACAAATTTATCACCTGGTACTTCATTTTCAGGAAGAAAATTAATACGAAAAGTATGCTGGTTCGCCTTGTCCGAAAATCTATTTTTAGAAACTGATGTCACTGCGTGTGACGTATCAAAGAGGTAAAAAGTACAAGTGCCATTCTATGTTTTTCTACTGCAAATGATTACCCTGTTATATGCTACAATTAAGTTCTATATGCTTTTCTATAATAATTGATTACCCTGTTATATACTATAATTCTATTATGTTTTTCTACTAAAACTGATTACCCTCTTGTATGCTAAAACAGAGCACAGTAATGATTAGTGAGGAAGAATTGATATGCCTGTTTACTGTCTAAGCACCAATCAATAAAAGCTGATACTAATGTAAAAGTCTAAAGTAAATGACCTGGTAATGTAAGTAAATGAAAACAATGATTTGACTCTACTACCAAATGTGCATAATATAAACACAACTGCAAAACAGCTCGGAGCTTGATCTGCTGCTGAACATTGCACCATGAGATCACACAATCTTATTTGTTAGAAAATTGCACCATGAAATCACCATCTTAATTGTTAGACAATTTACCATGAGATCACAGTCTTATTTGTTAGACAATTTACCATGAAATCACAATCTTAATTGTTAGACAATGCACTATGAAATCAGTCTTAATTGTCAGAAAATGCACTATGAAATCACAATCTTAATTATTAGACAATGCACCATGAAATCTCAGTCTTAATTATTAGACAGTGCACTATGAAATCACAATCTTAATTGTTAGACAATGCACTAAGAAATCACAATCTTAATTGTTAGACAATGCACTATGAGATCAGTCTTAATTGTTAGACAATGCACCATGAAATCACAATCTTAATTGTTACACAATGCACCATGAAATCACAATCCTAATTGTTAGACAATGCACCATGAGATAACACAATTTTAATTGTTAGACAATGCACCATGAGATAACAGTCTTAACTGTTAGACAATGCACCATGAGATCACACAGTCTTCTGTTAGATAATGCACCTTGAGATTACAGTCTTGACTGTTCATTCTATGTTATCATTTCAAGTTGATGAATATGGAACTTATAAATTTCCAACAACAGAAGTAAGTCAAGGTCTCCAAAAATAAAACATTTAAAGGAACCTCTTGCCAACATTGTTAAGTGGAATCTTTGGACAATTCTAGATTTTCTTATAGCAAATTCAGATTTTGCTTTTCTTGTAAAAACATGCATTGAGGATTAAAAACATGCTTGCCTGTAGCAAGTGCAATAATCTCAAAAAAATGTCTTAACATCTCTGTTGGATATGATCCAAACATTGATATAATATTATTACTACATTGTGTACTTAAGATAAATATAGAAATATCTGAAGTATTGATTATGGATATGGACACACATACACTGAGAGAGAGAGAGAGAGAGAGGGTGATTTTACAAAAATATTTTTTTAAAATAATGAATCTACCTGAAGTCAGCATCCATCATTTTCATCATGATGATGCAAAAGTGCTTGAATAATAAAGGATTAACATATCCTGTTGAATATATATATATATATATACATATATATACAGTGGGTTGGTGGTTCTTCCCGGGGTTTTCCAGGGTTCATCCTCCACCAATTATACTGGCCGCCATGTATAGCCTATATTGTGCTGAAAAATGGTGTTAAACCCTACAACAACAACAACATATATATATATATATATATATATATATATATATATATATATATATATATATATATATATATATATATATATTTATATATTTATACACACACACACATACATATACACACACATACATAACACACATATACACTTACATACACGCATTAGATACATGTACAGAATTTATGTAGGGGCCTCACAAAAGAGACTCTGATCTATGTTTTATGATTCATATTCTGATTATTCACTATTCGATTACGATGGACTATATATTATCTAATATGTCTTTTTCAAAATTACATTCTTTTATTGTATATGCACTCATTTATGCATCATGAGGTTATTAAGTTGTCATATTCTTTGCATGGATGACTGACAATGAACTTTTTATTTCATGTTCAATGTGAAAGTTACTTCGTTTAAATGCATCTGGTATACAGCCTTCATGAGACAGCTGCAAAAAAAAGACAGTTGGAAAGTAGTTCACCTAAACCTTTTGTGCATGATCCCCACAAATTTATGCAGATATTGTAACATGGGCCAAACTGTTTAGGCTCTGGTCTTAAAGAATGATATATTAGAAATATTTATCTAACATATTTTTTTCAATGTGAGTATTATCGGTGGTCACTAGCAAAACACCATCATCAAATATCATGACTCAAACATAAAGTGTTTGAGATAGTGCCTAAAGCAACAGTCACAATACACAGCTTTGTGACAGTTTTTGATTCCCATCACATGGAGGTTGAGATACAGCTGTACTGGAATTTGGTGGCTGCAAAGCAATCAGCTTTCAAACATTTAGGTAGAGGTCAGTTAAGGGTTTTCCAAAAATAGACCTTCATGAACAAGTTGGCTTTACTGACAGACAATCCAAGTGAAAACTTCAATCTGAACATTTTCATTTCTTGCAAACAATAACCACTGTTATTTGACTCTCAAGAAATGAAAGTCAATAGTTAATTTTAGTGAAAGTGCTGCAAACGTTAGTTGTTGACAATACTATCCTAAGATGTTTCAACGATCAATGAAATACCTGCATTTTTAATTATCCACATATTCTCTGGAGAGAAGGCAAGAATTGTGTTATACCATCCATCCATCCACGTGTCTGTGTGTTATGCTGCATAACTCCTACTCAGTTCAAGAGATATTAAACGTTGGGATAAGTTTAGGGGTGGTCTGTAGACAATATTGCCACCACCGAGGGTCAGGCTGTGGGGGGTTGGGGTGTGTTGTTTTGCATCAATTTTTTTAGAAATCCCAAATTATGAGACCAACATGTCTACGACAGGAAGGGTTTCTGATCACCAGCCCAAGTATCATCAGATAGGGGTTTAGAATGAAGCCATTGGGGGGAGAGAGAGATACAGTTTTGGCCCCTGGGGTCAAACCTTACACATCATTGACATCCCCACCCTAAAACTACATGTACACTTCTTCGGCAAATTTGGATATGCAAATGACTTTTGGCATTGGGGTCTATTCTGACCCTTTAGGACTTAGTTCCTGGGTAATAACATAGAAACTATTGAGATTCCCACCCTACAACCACACATACATGTACACTTATTGCACATGAAAAGACAAATCTGTCCATGCAGCTGACATTGGCCTAGGGTCTACCCCCAAACACAAAGGACTTGGCCCCTGGGTCATAACTTGGAAACTATTAAAACAGGGTCATAACTTGGAAACGATCAAGATTTTAACATATAATTATACATACACTCACTGAGCATGAAAAGACACATCTACATGAGCAACTGCCATTAGCCCTTAGGTGTATCCCTACCACTAGAACTTAGCCCCTCGGTCATAACTTTTCATATCCTATAACCAGATATAAACTTAATGGTAATGAAACTATTGTTCTTTATATTTAATTTGTATTCTGTGATCGACCTTTGTCTGTAATAGAGGGTAGGAGTTTGGGCCTACCTAACTTCTTTCTTTTTGTAAACAACATATAACATTGCTAGTATTTGTCTATGATTGTAGGTTATGTAGGTTATATATTAAGATAATTATTATTGGTTCCGAGTTCTGGACATTGTTATTCCGCTTGCGAAAATCCTGGCCTGCCTGATACTTGACATGTTCTTTATAAATATTTAGTAATAGATATGATCTTGATTACAACTTAGAATGTTCTGGAAATGAACGTTTGACCTCTATCCTGGTTCTGTTATTCTTACTGTATCTTAGTTCTTTATATAAATGTTGCGATAACAGAATTACTCATTCCATATCTTAACATCAGTCTTAGCAGAATTAATCTTAGATGTGTTTAGTTTTAATTTTGGAGGGTTTATTTAAATTACTCATTGGACTTAACACATGTTCTTTAATATTTTAGGACTAAATTACTATTTTGGAATTACTGTGAATTCATTCAAGGACATTTTGGATTATATCATTGTGATACATCAAGAATGTTGTCAAATCACCACATTCCAGGCTACTGGCACAGAAGCACATTCAAGATTGGAATTTATTTGGAGCACCAATGAAATTCATTTGGAACACTGTACTTTTAGAACTATTTGGGTTTAATTCAAAACACTGTTTTTTTTTTAAAGTTTAATTTTTTTATTCTAGGGAAATAAATTATTTGTTGAATTTTACAAAACTTGTTAGTTTTCACTCTTTTCTGTTACTTAATTTAAGATCACTTTAACACTACTAATTAGGATATGCATCTAAAACTGTCCCCTGCGTCTATTTGTACTCTTCCTGGACCTGATCCTAGAGGTAGAGATTTTGTGGGTGGTAAGACAAAGCAGGGAGGTTGGGGATATGTGTTTTACAAGCACTCTAGTTTTTAATGTCATTCCTGTAATTTTTAAATTAAACATTTTTAGTTTGATTTCAGTATTCTCAAAGTGTAACTTCCATTGCTATAAGTGATGACACTGTTACACATCACCAAGTCTTTGTGATGTCCATGACAAAATTAGTGATGGCACGTCACAAAGTCACTGTGATGTCCATGACAAAATTAGAGTTGACATATCATCAAGTCATTGTGACATTTTGATGTTCATGGCAGAATTAGTGATGACCTATTATCCATTCATTGTGATGTCCTTGACAAAATGTGTGTGTGTGTGTGTGTGTGTGTGTGTTGGATTTTTAATGTAGCTTTAACAATTTTTTCAGTCATATCACTACGATGTCTGCAGTGTGGTATTTTATAGTGATGTCTAGCATTGGGAGGGCATCATGCCACAGACATATAGCATGATGTCCCACCCAGTCACATTATCCTGAGACCAGGCCAACCAGTCCTAACACTAACCTCTTAATGCTCAGCGCCAAGCGAGGCAGCTGTTAGTACCATTTTTGTAAGTCTTTGGTATGACTTGGCCGGAGACAAAATTAGTGATGACCATGACAAAATTAGTGATGACATATCATCAAGTCATTGTGATTTCCATGACAAAACAACAACCACAAGCATGAGGGCAGATAAAAATGGCCACTATATAAATCCGAAGATTTTTCTACCATGGGTCATGTGTCCTTTTCACTGCAGTTATATATCTGAATGAACTTAATGGGATTCATAAGTCTTGTCTTTTAAGGGCAGGTGTCCTTTATATGTACCCATAGGTATCCAGTATGGCAGGTTTAAATATGTACTGTAATTCTAATTCATGGCCATGATTCATAAACAACTGCCAAATGAAAGTCACAATTAAAGCATCTTTGTCTTTACTTAGCAAAAGTAACTTATTTTCTGGTACCAGAAGTACTTATTGAGTGACCTGTTTTTTGATACCAGAAGGACTTTCCAATCATTTGTAACAGCTTTCCTGTGTCTTGTTTTTGGGGGGTTTTTGGTGTTTTTTTCTTTATCCACCGTTTATAAGCATGAAAATTAATTGGAAGGAAAGAAAAAGTACATCAAACAGTATGTAAACTACTGACAGAGGCAATAAAAAGAATAAAAAAGATAAATAAGGATAGGTATATAGCCTCAAAATCCAACATCTGAATCAGTTTTTAAGATGTACAACTAGAGTTCAAGAAGTTTAAACATTGTATATAAGGCCTGGATGTGTATTCCAGTTACAACCTATCTGCCATCACTGGCACTGAAGAGGGACACTAACTATTCTTTCCTGCTGAGATTATGCTGATCAAACTGTCACTGTAAATCTGTAATATATTCAGAAGTGCTGTAATGAAATACACAACAAAAAGCAAATGTGTTTAATCAAGGCTTGAAAAATCCATCATATATTTTCTACTTTATCACATGATGAAAGGGAGAATGACCAAAGAATTCTAAATATATTTCATTCTACTGCCCTATTCTGTGGTTTTACAATGTCATAAATTATACAATCTTACACCTGTGCTCATTCCAAATGAAATTTACTAAATAAGTAAAATAATTTCATTCATTTGTTCATATCTGCTTCATAAATTTAATTTCCTCTTTGCAAACATGTGACAGAACCATTACATCAGATCAGCCGAGTTAAAAATTTTGATCAGTAGATTTGGTTTTAAATTTTTTGGTCGTTCTCACCTTTTATCTCACCTCTGCCAAAGGTCAGTCAAGTTTTAATCAAAGACTAACATCAATGATGGTACACCTTTGATCCCTTTATTACTTACGAGACGTCAATAATATCCTTCCTCTGGCCTTCAACTCTCAAAATTGCATCAATAAGGTTGTCAATTTACAGCCATTTTGTGTCACAATTCTTAATCTGATCAATTCTTAATCTAATTCGGCATGCATCGCTGCATAACCCCAAACAGTTTTCAATAATTTTGGTGACTTTTGTGGACTCGGCTAATTTTGATGTTTTTATGGCCATCAAAAGGCTCTTCTACTGTGAAAACAATCTTGCAAATGCCTTTAAAAACTGGTCTTGCATGTGCATATAAGACAAAGTTGTTCATAAAAAAAAATTTATTTTTGGGTGAAACAAAAAGTCTGTGCCTGATACAACAATTGTAATATTTTAATTGGAAATAAGAATTATTAAAATTAGTGCCTGAAATGCAATGATGTCTACATATCAGAACTGTAAACATAACACAAATACCATATATACTCACTTACAAACAAGTCAAACTGCAAAACAACAAAGATCATGATCTGCCATAGCATGTTGTGCCTGCAGATCAGGGTCTATGTTGTTTGTTCTACTGATTGCTTCTAACAAACTCCACAGATCCAGCTCTGCCAGCACATTCTGTGATTGCAGATCTGGTTCTGTGCAGTTTGCAGATGGACCCATCTTATAAGTTAGCATATATCATACCACAAATTGAACATGCTCTTCATGTTGTTTTTCTTTATAAAATATGACTGATTATGACAAATTACAAATGGCAGCAACCTACAATATTATAGACTCCAGATATGTTAATAAATACAAAAAGCAAATAAAGTCAGTCTTTTATTTAAATTTTATCACAATCAGCAGAAAGGTTCCTAAATACATTGATATTGAATCTTCTGTGCTGCAACAAATACAAACTGGTTTGTTTAATGCAGATCTCTGAGGAATACTGCTATGGCTAAAACATGTACATTCTTTTATTCTTAAAAAGAATGGTTTAAAATGTTACATGTGGTATAACTTATATATTTACCAAATATGCAGCCATACTAGAGCCACAATTTTATGTGTGTTTTCCAAGAGAATCTCAGTGTTACTAATCTCCTATTACCCTCAACAAGCAGTGATCATGTAAATCTACACTACTAACATGCTCAAATTTCATCACTGTGTGCAAAACAAATTAAAGAAACCAAACAAGATTTCTGAATGAATTTTTATTTTTAAATTATTTAGAAAAATAGAGGATTGTGGCTACTAATGACAACACACATATTACCATTAGTTGTTTTTACCATTAAAAAAATGATTGTCACCCAACATGCAGCACAATAATGCAGACTCTCACGCCTCACACACACACACACACACACACGCACACACACACACACACACACACACACACGCACACACACACACACGCACACGCACACACACACACACACACACACTAAGCACTTCAAGTACTGTGCAAAACCAGCTCAATTAGGTGCACAAATCAATTTTGGTAATTTTGTTATTATTACCTTTTATTTTACCCTGGGGGGAAAAGACTGTGCTAGGCTCGGCAATGAAAAATAGAGACGGTCAGCCAACTGGAAACGCATATTTGGGGAGAGGGCCTAACAGAAACATCCATTGTTAACTATTTAATTTTGATATGAAATAAAACACATTACGCATCAAGTTTGATATACTAATAATTCTGATACAATTTTATTTAAGCTACATTACTATACCACTGAAAAAGATACTTGTTTATAGAACCTTTGATTACTGTGGTAACATTTTAAAGAAACACCATTTCATGGTTTATACCACCATGCAATTTCCACGTCACTGTAGATCCCACAAAGGAACCCTATGCGTATGTCCACACAATACGTCTTTCTACATTTTCATCTGTTTGTTTCACCATGTACATGTACGTAGCAGTAGAAACAATATCACAAATATCCTATGAATGTTCCACCTATACTGACAGATGTATTCAACAAAAACATACTGAGTTCTATCATAATAAGCAGTAAAAGACAACCGCAAATGAAACAATCACAAGCTGGGTGAGGTACTGTATACAAATGATAATAGCATTCAGCTATTCAGTACGCCTATTGTGAAGATACGGGGAAATGATTTTATAAATCATTTCAATAAAATTTTTATCATTTTCGATTAAAGGTGACACTAGATTTACACCATGGATACATTCCTAAGGTTATGGTGTAAATCAAAACTATCAGTGCTCTCTCTATGACGTGTGTGCATGCATATACATAAGATACATGGAAGTCACAGCACATGGTGCCAGCGACGGCATAAAACAAGCACTGTGGCACAAACTGAATGTTATTTCTTCATTATTAGTGGCATTAAAATGAAAGCATGTAAATTGAATTGGCACATAGTGAGCATCACCTGCATTGCAAACCATGTACATGTAAAGTAATTCTAGAAAATGTTGCAGCTTTAGGAAAACGACTGAACAAATACCTAGAATTCTAAAAATGACTGAACAAATACCTTGAATTCTAAGTCTAATCAAGTATAGTATACAGCAAAACACCTTAAAAGGGAACCTCTTAGGCATCCCCTCTCCATTGCTTCATTGCATCCCTAATTTGGTATATCCTCAAAACTTTACAAGGCATGCAAATTCCTCAATAAATATAAATTGGTTGTACCCATGTTCGTACTAAACACGTTTTACTGTAGTACATATACTTTCTTTACAGACATAATGTTTGATAAGATTCCATTCAATTATCTGTCTGAAATCCCTATTTCCATACATAAAGAAAAATGTGCATAAATTACTGCAAGTGAGTCTTCTTCTATATGAATGGTCTTTTACAAAAAAAGGTCAAAAAGAGCCCCTAAAAGGAAATGATACCCTACTACTAACTAAAAAGAATTCACAGGAATTAAAGACAAGACCATTTCTTTTTTAAGTTTTGAAACAGTCTCCAATATTCTTGAGTGACAAGATTTTCAAAGTAGCTGCTCTGACAGCCATACTGGATTTGAGATACTTTTCATTTAGGCTAGACTGAACACCACAGACATTTGGTAAAAGTCACATGCCAGTAATAATATCCATACAGGAGAATTAGTGACATGATTTTTCAGTATCTACAGACCACAATTTTCATTTTGGACCAACTAGGAATTGTAAATCATCTGGTGAAAACCCATGTTAATATGACCATCAACTCTGGTGCAGTAGCAAAAACACAATTTTCAAGATGGCCATTATGGTGGTGATACTTAATGTCAGATCAGCATCATTTTCACTCAGGACTAACCAGACACAAAAAGAAGTCATTTCTTGAAAACCCCATATCAATATGACTTTCCATTCATGATAAGCAGCAACAAGATTTTCAAGATGGTTGCATTGGTGACAATATTTTAAATTAGATTGGCACCATTTTGATTCAAGACCAACCAAATATCATAAATAGTCTTTTAGTGAAAATATCACTTTCCATTTAGGACAAATAGCAATAAAATAATTTTCAAGTTGGATGCCACAATGGCAATAGTGGATGTCAGATCAGCACCATTTTAATTTTGTACCAGCCATAAAATCTTCTGGTGTAAACCCTATGCTGATGTCGCTTTCTATTCTTCAGAAGTAGCGATAACAAAAATTTTCAATATGGCTGCTGTTGTGACAACACTGGATGTTAGATTGGCACCACTTTCATCTTTACAAAACTTTCCATGCAACCACTTGCTAACACAACATCCATTAATAGGAGTAGTGATAACCAGATTTTCAAGATGACACAGTGGTGGCCATATTGGATGTCTAGCCAACACCATTTTCATTTATGACTAACGACATATAGTAAGAGCCTTCTGTTGAAAACCCAATGCTGATATGACCTTCCATTCTAAAAGAATAACAACAACAAGATTTTCAAGATGGCTGCCCTGATGCTCATTCTAAATGTCAAATCTGCATTATTTTCAATTAGTACCAACAAGACATTGGGATGAATGTGTGCATAAACTTTCATCCAAGATGGCTATGAGTGGGCATCTGGCCATCCTATAAACTCTTCAAGTACATGATCAGTAGGCTAAACAAGAGTCCCTTGAAGGGATGCATGCTCTACTGGCTGGAAAAACTTCCAGGAATTCAAGACAAGACCATTCATTCCATTTCACTGCTGTGTGTTGAAACCATCTTTGATATTCTTTGGTGGTAACATGAATTTCAAATTAGCTGCTGTAGTAGTCATATTGTATATCAGACTGGCACTATTTCCAATCAGGACCAAGTAGACATCATCAGAAGTCTTTTGGTGCAAACCCCATGTCAATATGACCATCCATTCAGAGACTAAAGTGACAGCAATAATTTCAAAATAGCCATTGTGGCAGCCATATTTGATATATGACGCCATGTTTATTAAGGAAAGGCTTGGTATCACAAGTTTACTGGTGAAAATCCCACATTGATATAGCCATCCATTTCTTTGGAGTGTAGATAATATTTCCAAGATGGCCACCATAATGGCCATAGTAAGGGTCAGTTCACATCGTTTTCTTTTATGGCCAACCAGACAAGAACTCCTCTGATGAAAAGCCCAGTTAATATGACTTTCAAGTTAGGGGAGAAGCAATAACAAGATTTTTAAATTGACCACTGTGGTCAGTTGCAAGACCAGCACCATTCTAATTTAGGACCAACATGATATTATAGGAAGTCTTCTGGTGAAAACCCCAACTTACTGTTTTGGAGAAGTAATAATAGATTTGCACCATTTCCCTTTTTTGGTGAAAACTCAATACTGAAATGAACTGCATTCTCAGAGAAAGGGTCATAATAAGATTTTCAAGATGGCCATTGTCGAAGCCATACTGGAGATCAAGTTGATGCAATTTTCATCTAGAACCAACAAGACAGCATTTCTGTGAAAAACCATGCTGATATAAACATTCATTCCAGATAAAAAGTGGCAAGATTGTCAAGATGGAAATTTTACTGGCCATATTGGATATATAAGTGGCATCATTTTCATTTAGAACCAACATTATAAGTCTTCTGGTGAAAACTCTCTCCTGTCAATATGACCTTCCATTCAAGATGTACAGTTACAACAAGATTTTTAAGATGGCTGCTAGGATGGCCATATTGGATTTCAGACCTGCATCATTTTCATTTAGGACCATCTATATATCATAAGAAGTCCTTCAATGAAAACTTCAAGTTAATATAACCATCCACTGAGGAGGAGTAAAGAAAACAAGAATACTAGAGATCAGATCACCATCATTTTTATGAGACACCAGCTAAAAACCAGAAAATGTTTTGTGATGAAAACCCCATGTCAATACAACTTTTAGTTCAGGAGGAGTGGTGATAACAAGGTTTCTAATATGGCTGCTGTGAAAGCTATAATGAATGTCAGACTGGCACCATTTCATTTAGGATCAACTAAGAAGTCTTCTAGTGAAAACCCAATGTTGATAAGACCACCCATTCAGGAGAAGTCACTATAACAAGATAGGAGTCGTCCACATATGACGTCACACAATTTTTGCCATTTTTTTTACCCTCCCTCGTCACATTTTGTTACAAAACCCAGATCCCCCTCTATGTGACATCACAAATCTCTTATCCCCCCTTTTTTTCCACAATCTTTTGTAATACTGAAAAGTAAATGTAATATAAATCAGTTAACTATACAGACAAAACAACACTCTTTAATGTAAAATAGTGTTTAATTAATCAGGCTTTTACAAGGACTGCTTGGCTAGTTAAAAGTTTATAAAATTATTTTAAAAAATTTAATTAATTTTAAACAAAAAACAAAATCAAATGTAAATTAAACATATCAATCACTTCAATTCTTACAAACATTAAAGTTTCAAGAAATCCACAAAAATTCTATGGGTTTAAAATCTGAAGTATCTGTAAATGAATTACATGTACTTCTCTTCATAGTTATCATTATCCCAAGGCAAAGTAAGATGCTCCTCCACTGAATGAACAAGAAATCCATTTGCTTCTAGATTAACATTGTTTATTGGAAGGGATATTCCCTCCAAATCAAGCTCCTCCTCGTCAATCCAATCCACACTTTCTCCATTCTCCACATCTGCTAGTATGACCATCCTTTCGCGTTGCCTTCTAGCAGTGACCCTCATTGGTCTGATGAGCTTCGATGGAACTGCTATTTGTTTGTGAAGGACCGAGTGACTGCAAAGCATGACCAGAGAGCTAAGTACAAGTGGCATATCTTGCAAATTCTCTCATTCAGCACAGACTGAAGTGAAGGGCAATAAAGATCGTAGGGAATTGTGGTCTGAAATGTGTTTGCTGACCAAGGTAGAATGTCTTCTGTTTTGAGACTTTTGAGTTGCAAATAAGGATGGAAATTTGTGCAAGGCTCCATCTGTTGCTCGTTCTGGAACTTTTAAGCCCTTCACATGTTTGAACAAGTGGTAAACGTGGAGGAAGAAATCTGTCTTTTATCATGATGAAGTATGAGCTTTGTGCTTTTGAACAGCACATGCTGTCGTCACACTTCACAATCTGAAGCAAGTATTGGCTTGAGCGGACATGGATGTCACACCAGTTTTGATCTCTACACAATATATCCTGTTCCATGAGCTCTGAATTTAATAGATCCATATACTCAGCAATGGCTAGGTAATTGTCTACAGTCAACTGTGACCATATTTTGGCCAATGTTTTTCCGGCAAATTTAAAGTTTTTCTTCTCTAGCTCAATGTCAATTGTCTTACCCCATTCGTCTAAACAGCTGCCATAGTTGTCAGGAGGTAATATTAATCCACTCAATTCCCTGCTCAGTAGCACAATCTTTCTCTCCATTCTGTTAAAAGCACTTCGTCCCGGAGTATTTGTTGCAACGAAGACACAGTCAAGATCATGTTTCAAGAAATGGTGGATGGCAACCTTAATGACTTTTTCATACCGTGGGTTTTGATCCAGCCCACCATCAACAGTAAACATGAGAATCGGCTTGACCAATTTATCAATACCGGTCCTGATTATGGTATCGAACTCTGTCAGACACAGCAACTTTTCAAAGTCCAATCCATGGCTGAGTGCTGTTGATGCAGAGTGTTTTCCAGATCGGATGGCCATAAATGTTGGGCTAGAAAAGCCAACAGTGTCTCTGTTTCCAAGACCATTGTGATGGATCTCAATGCCAGCATACACCGAGGGTATAAGCTTGTGCCAGGCAGCAACTACCCAGTCATGGTCAGGAAGGCTTACTTTATACTCAACATGCCTTAGCAATGGACTCTGCTTATTGGCAGCGACCAGACCAATTGGGACGTGACATTTATCATCCTGGCTGATAAAACAAACATCATCCAGTCCAAACACAGAAGACAGTTCTTCCAAATGTCTTATTGTAGCTGTGCGAAACTGGCCTCAATATGTTTACTGTGATAATCATTTTGCGCTCTAATTAACTTTAATGGGACAGTGGTTACATGACGCTTACCTTCTGATGACAACCTACACTTAGGAAGTAGACAAAAGTATAGTCCACTTCGACTTATGTTGAAGCCATCTTTTTTAAAATGCTCTGCTAATTGATCTAAGGTTTTGATACTTCTGTAGACTTCGAACTGCCTTTTTCATGAGAAGCTGAACCATACATTCTGATATTCAGTATAGTTTGCAAAAGCAATGGTTGTTCCTCTTCGATTTTTGGTTGACCACATCTGGCCCTGATATTCAGTTTTGTGTGCAGTTCAGGATTATCTTCCAATAAAGCATTCAGTTTTGATTTTTTTCAAATCCTTTGTTTTCTGGGATCTTCTCTGATCATCAATCTTCCTCTTTAGTTTCTTTTCCAACTCAGTTTTCCTTTTTTGTTTATCTTTTAACTGTAAGTTCTGCTCATTTGAAAGTAGTCCTTGTTTTTGCTGATTATACAAACCAACGAGGTCAGAATTTATGACATCAATTTGGGACTTAAATGTAACTGAATTGTAGCATTTCTTGGAGTAGCCAAATGGCTTGTGGAAGGCAATGTTTCAGAGTAATGATATTCAAGACATCAGTTGGTCGTTCATTGGACTCTAAATTATCCTGAGTAGAAACTTTTTTTGAAACTGATGGTGCTTGTTTTGTCCAAAAGTTAAGATTTTTTGGTAACGGAGATTACCTTGAGCTCTTGCAACATATGGTTAGCTTTTTCAGCCAAATATGTGTCATTCTTGATACTATTCCACTTTATACTAAGTTCATCTTGGCACATCTTTTTGGTTTTTGTAGGATATGCTAGCACATAAGCATTAAATAAAGACTGATATAATTTATTTTTATCCACTGCTATGGGCTGCCGAAAAGTCATGAAAATTAAAACTAAT